>CAJNRD030001123.1:4477558-4515154 GCA_905319865.3 Cotesia congregata | reverse complement strand
TTATATTTGGCCACTTTTCATATATAATCATATATAACCAATTTATATATAAATATATATAATTATATATAAATATTTTTTCTCGGGTTTTTACTTTTGATCTACCTTTGTATTATCCAATAATTTATTGCAATCCAAAAAAAAAATTGCTTCTCTAAAATTTTATTCGAAAAATCAAAAAACTAAACATAAAAGTGTCAAATTTTTAATAATTTAAAAACAAATTACATTTTTTTCAATATAAAACTCAAAAAATTCTTCACCACAAATGAAAAATAAAATTTTTTTAACAAATTAATTTGGTATTTTATTTTAATGGAGCCCGATAAAAATTGTACATTTATCACTTAAATAAAAGTACTGCTTACAAACAAAAAAAAATTATTTTACAACACTTACTGATAACAGATGATGTATAAACTATTGAGAATAACACAATTAAAATAGAGTGAATTTTCATTTCAAATTTATAAATTTACAAGAGTAACTATTAATATATTTAGAAATGAAATTTAAAATATACGACAGTAGCTTAGAAAAACTTATTTGATTCACTGTATAACTTTAATCAGTAGTGATGACTGTGATACTGGTTACCAAAAGCTTACCGCCAACTGATTTTATACCTGGGAAGGATGCTGAAGATTGCGCACCCTCCTTTGGCCATCTCTCTTTTCTAATTTTCCCCTTTCTCTTATGTTTTTAGTTCTATTTTCTGTATACAGGATATAGCATATTTTATCTACTTTTCACTCTCAGAAAATCATGTATTTTTATGGACGTATACCTCTTGATATTTTACTGCTTCACTTGATTAAATAACAAAAAATTGAATATGAAGATTCGATCCAGTCTTCATAAAATTAGTATCTTCAATTTTCGTACTTATTATTTATATTTTTACATACTAAACACTGCGTCACTGTATTTATTTTTTTGTAAATTGATATTTTATCAGATTTTTCAAAGAAAAATTTTTTAAAAAGGTGAAATTCAAGAATTTGTTGTAGATAAAAACCATAATGGCGAAAATTTTTTATTTAAATTTATCATTTCTTATTATTTTTAGAACCATTCAAAGTAAATTCCATACCAGTAAAAATATCTCAATTATTGAATAAAGAACAATATTATTTTTAATAAACAATGAAGAATAATTATTAAACTTTCATTAAATAAATTAAATTTTCATTTTTATAGTAAAAATTTATTAAAAATAACTGGAAAAACTAAACACAATATTGAAACTGGTTTTAATGAAAATAAAAATATAAAAAAATATTTCAAAAATTCAAAAAAAGTAATAATTGTGAAAATTTTTGATTGATCCAATCTTTAAAGTTTCTTAGACTAAGAGAAAAAATTTCTTATAAAAAAATGAGCAATTATGTAATAAGAGATTAATTTGTTGAAAAGTTTTAACAATTTGATTTTTTAGCTAAAGAAATCATAATTTTTCTCACAATAATTTTCTTGTTGAAGAAAAATTTTTTAGATTTAGGAAAAAACAGTTTTGGATGAAAATTCGCAAGTTATCTATCTACAATTGATTTTTTCCAAAATATTTATAACAAGAAAGTTACTGAGAGAAAAATTATGATTTCTTCAGCTAAGAAATAAAATTGTTGAAAATTTTTAACAAATTAATTTCTTATCACAATGCCCATTTTTTTCAAAAAAAATTTTTTCTCTCAGTATAGAAGATCAAAGTTTAAAAAATGTTTCAAGTTGAATTTAATTTAAAAAAAAAACAATAAATTTATTCTGAAAGCTAAAAGTTCTTTATAAAAAATACTTTATTACTATGTAGACATAAACATGTATGATTTGGTAATAATCAAGCCCAATTACACGAATGGTTTATATGATTAGAACTTTTGAACTACGTGTCATATTCATAAATTAATTAGTTACATAAATAAGCACTAATATTTTGTAATTTCATGAATTTAGTCATTGCAATAAATTATATACGTAAGCATCGTTCAATTTACTTAATATAAATTTTGGCATGTAAGTTTTATTCTAACAAAAAATTAATTTCGCAGCGTAGTATCGTGAAGATAATAAAAATTTGCTCATTGTTTCATTTTTCACTCGATTTTTGTTTGCAAAAAAATAATTTGATAATGTATAATGTAATAAATAAAAAAATTGAGTCTTGGAGAAATAACTAAAATATTGTAATTAGTGATTGAATATTCCAAAAAAAGTAAATCAATTTATTCATTATACAATCACGTGGTTTTACAGTATTTAATGTGAAGTTGAAAGCTAAATTTATAATTCACCATCAAATATCTCTATTTTAGTTGTATTTGCACGCTTATCGTAATTACTCAAACAAAGTTACGTATATCCCATAATATAAATACAAACTCCTGTCAGAACTTTCAATATTGCTTTTAGAATAACAACTCACTAAAATTATGTTTTATTGTCGAAAAAAATATTGCTTTTTCACTGTTTATTTGATTTAAGGTAATAGAAAATGAAAATGAAGTTATCGCGAAGTTAAACTGCCGGGTGAAAGTTAGTCGTGAGAATTTTAGTGGTGGAAATATTGATGTTGATAAAAATATATATACTTATTAATTTATTATTTAATTAACTCAAATGAGTTATTGAAAAAAGCGAAACTTTAGTCTCAATAAAATTTTACTGACCAAAATCGATGAGACCCTTGCGTCTACGATGACACAACAAAATTTCTGGTGACAGAAGAGTCATTTTTCCTAGAAAAAAGAAAAATTGTGTCTATTATTTCATAATTAATTTCTTTTTAATATTAAAGGATCAAATTATTTTATATTGATATTTTTTGTCGAAGGAATTTAAACTTTTTGCACATGAAAAAATTATCATGATAATAATTTATATTTTTAACAAGACTTTTATTTATCAAGAAAAATAAATAATGACAATGCAACTCAGTAACTACTGTAAGACTCTTGATAGATTTTAAAAATAACATTCATTAATTCTATAAAACTCTATAGTGAAAGGGACGTTATTATCACGTTACGCAGCTTAATTTAACTGAATTGAAGTAATTTGCATGCATCTTTAACGCCTAAAGACTGTTTATTTGAATATAAAATACATGTGAAACACAAGTAAGCCCTATAAATAAAAAAAAAAAAAAAAAAAAAAAAACTACTATCTACTAAAATCTCATTACACTATTTTTTAACTATAATTTATATGCAACGGACATTATTTGTTCGATGAAACAACTACTTTTTTAATATTACATGTAGAGTTAAAAAAATTATACTAAAGTCCCAGTATGTAAATATACTAAGTTCAATTTTTTATTAATTTACTTATTTATACTTACTCCAGTTTGAGTTATGCGAAAACCAGCAAGTTTTCATATAAAACTATAAAGAAAATTGAGATTCATTCATAACGATTAAATTTTATTATGGCTCAGCACTTTGAACGAGATCATGAGTGGAAAAATATATTCTTCGATTCTATGTTTAGTTCAAGTATCAAGTTTTTTTTTTTTTTTTTAATTTAAAATAAACAATAAATATTTATAAATACTTAAAATAAACGAAATCAATATGACTAACAAAAGAACAGATAGAACAATATTTTTTCCAAGTAGTCAAGCTTTAAAATTATAAAACTTCCAGTTCTGTAAATTTTGATCTGCTGATAAAAGATGCAAAGATGCAAAAATTGAAAAATTTGTTAAGTTACCTAAATTTTTAATTTAAAATGTATTTAATTATGACAATTCTGACAAAAGTTTGCTTTCACTTTCTAAGTATAGATCATAAAATATATTTAAAAAAATCACTTACCTGTTATTAATTTAAAGTTTCTATGAGATAACTCGGAATTGAAAAATTCTGCAAGACTCAAATAAATATTTGATGAAACAAAAAATTAATCCACCCTCAAAACAACTAATAACTTATTTAGAATAAATGAGTCATTGGAATCTCCCCTTGCACAATTATGATTTAAATGTTGCGGAGTACACCAGTTTTGGAGTTTCTAATTATTTCGATGAAATAAATCATCTCATACTACGCAAGTGAAATATGACATTTATATAATTTCATTTTGATGTAATAATCCAATTAAAAGATTCTCGAACAGTTGATTATTTATTATTAACAAATGCTAATAAAAACCTTTTGTGTTTTTAACCAATTTTTTAATATTATTTTTTTATTTAATTAATTATATTCTTCATAGATAATTTTATCACAATTATCTAAAATTCTAAAATAAGATGACATTGATGAAAATAAATATTTCACAATACATTTAAAATAACTCACAAGATAATGAATTTAAATTTAAATTGAGAAAACTTACCTGAGCATTTCGTCCCAACCGTAATTAGATAATCTCAGGTTCGATTTATCAAATAAGACCTTACATAATTTACATTTATAAAATCTTATAAATAAATAAACTAACAAAACCCTCTGTTACATCTAATGTAAAAAACTTATTACTACTCCATTAGTCTATTAGTCTGTGTAATAATTTCTTATCTTTATATTTTTTTTTAAGTTTATCCATAATCATCTAATTATTTAATCTTGTAAAAACCTTATATGTATATAGCCGATGGGTGTTTATTCTATAAGGTACCAGCGGGTAATAAGGCCTAGCTAAGGGAAATTTAAAAAAAATCGAAAATATTGCATTTAATTATTGAAATGTAACATTAATTTTTATATTAATATATTAGCTACCAAATATAATGGAATAATGGTAATTTTCACCATAAACAAATATAAAATTAAATTTTTTCAAAAACCTTGTGAATAGTCCTTATTTTACTACGAAATAGTTATACTATACTTAATAAAATTGGTATTAGAGATGAATCATCACTTAAATTTAACAACAATACTTTTTAAGATGTTGATAAAAATTAGAACAATGATTTTAAATTATTAAATATAAAATTATAAAATATGCTTATTATTTGCTCAAACCGTTTTTTAGGAATTATTCTGCGCTACTTTAGCATATATATGACGGATAATAAAATATAGAAGACAGATGAAAATGAAGTTAGCCGACATTTCAAAATTTTTAGAAATTTTTTATTGAAAAAATTTCAATTAAAAAATTAAAAAAAAAAATTCACATGTAAAAAACTTGAAAAGCTACAAGTGCAATTTTTTAAAAATATCTTTTTAGTTGTAATTTAATTAATAAAAAAAATTAAAAATTTTTAGGCGTCTGCTAACTTCAGTGTCATGAAGACAGGGAACATTGTATTGGGACTCTATAAGCTTGTCGCGACATTTCTATGCTAGACGCTTCTACTAGAGAAGTCATTAGCGGAAGCGGTTATTTTAAATATCATTTCTATCACTTAGGCCTTATTACCCGCAGGTACCTTAAATAAAAAAAAAAAATGAAAGGCGATAAAATTTTTGAATAATTATTTATTTAATTCGACAACCCGTTAGTTTTTGGAGACATTAAATTTTTAACCAAATTGTTGTACAAATCAGCGTTGATTTTGATTAATCGTTTGTTCTCAGCAATAGATTCCATCAATTTAGCCTTAGCGTCGTCATCCCTATCAACAGATCTATTACTTTTTAGGTAACACTCAGGATTCAGAAGTTCAGATACAGAAACTTCATTTAAAATTTCTAAAACGTTGTCACCCTTATGACTGCCAGTCGTATTTTGGAACGAACGTACAAGTATTCTAGGTTTCAATTTATCAAGATGATAATTAGGATACGCTGGAGTCAACATCGCAGTAACGGCTGGTCCCTTCAAAGTAAATGTCCTCGTGATTTGTTGGCTCGGTATATCCCACAAATTGACATTTCCATCAGCACTTGCAGAAACAAGTGTAATACAATTAGCAGAAACCGATAGTTTTGTTACACTTCCAGTGTGTCCTTTGAACACAATGCCATTTTTCTGCTCCGACACATGGTACTCTAAATTCCTTGGTGGGTTGCGCATTTCAAACTGCCGAATATTTCCATCTACGCATCCGACAAATAAATTGCACTCAATTACATCCATGCAAACTGAAGTGAGTGGAGCGTCAAAAATTAGTGTTAGCAGCAGAGTTCCAACACAGGTGTCGTAAATTCTTGCCGTCCTGTCTAAGGACACTGTTACGAGACGTGCTTGCTGTCCAAAATTTCCCAGATAAAGGTCCTTGACTGGACCCGTATGATGTGTGAATTTATGAATATGAGTAGCATGTTTTTTATCATCCATCACACTCGTCAGTCCCCATAAGAACACCAGACTGTCTTCACCACCACTGCAAAAACGCGAGCTGTCGGAGCTAAAAGTTAAACAAGTTACTGCTTGGTAATGACTCGAAAATGTTCTCAGTAATTTTCCAGTCGACGTTTGCCAAACGTGTATATTTTCGTTAGTCGCTGCGACAACATAGTGTCCGTTTGGAGCACAGGCCAGCGCTGAAACTTTACCTGGTGTCGATGATGATAGACTGGAAACAGGAATCTGGCTGTTCAATGCCCAAAAATACAAACGTGATTTTTCAACATCTGCTGCTAACATATAACTCTCGCCGAGAATATCAACGCAGTGATGTTTTATAACAGAAGGATTCCTGTATGTCATCAACAGCGAACCGGTTGACGGGTCCCAAACTGATGCGCTCCATATATCACCAGAATTGTCACTTGTCACTAATACTTCTCTAGATGTTCGGATCATGTTTTATGATTTTCTGATATACTGCTGTAATAAATTTATGGGAATAAATATTTATTTGAAATCATAGGTTATGGTTGGTGCAATCCACGTGCAATCAACTCCAACTTACCTTAAATTTTATATTGCTATATATAGCAATATTTACTTTCCGTCATTTATGAACTTAATTATTATAAAAATAAATTTTTACAAAAATAAAAAATGTATTTATTATTTAATATGTAAATTAGTGTTGATTTAATTGATGATTTGTTTATCAACAAGTAAACACTTTGGTATTTGTGAGCATGCGTGAAATATCTATGAATAAAGGCGCAAAATTATGAGTGTGAAGTTAGCTGACATTAGACAATTACAAATTTTAATTTAAGAATCGATAACTTTTAGAAAATATCGATTATCGCAGCTGTCAAAGTGATAGTGGCGCGAATTTCAATTATTTTGATGAACGTTTTTTCTGAAATATTTATTTTCTAAGCTATAATTTTTTGAATAAAATTTCATTTGAAAACAATGACATTAAAGTTAGCAGCCGCTTGACAATTTTCTTTAATAAATATAATTTGCTCCGAAAAATTATCTCTAAAAAATTGGATTTTTTATTTTTTTAATATTCTAAATGATGAAAATTAAGTTAATCGATATTCCAAAATTTATAGAAATTTTAAATTAAACAATTAAAAAAAAAATTGTCACATGTAAAAAACTTAAAAAACTATAAGTGCAATTTTTTAGAAATATCTTTTTAGTTGTAATTTAATTAATAAAAGGAATCAAAAATTTGTACATGTCTGCTAACTTCAGTGTCATTCTAAATGTCAATTTTTTTTCTCATTTTCTTTGAAATAATTTATTTGTTAAAACAATTCTTAAAATTATAAAATATCTGCTAAATTAATTTTCATTTGAAAACATTAGAATTGTATGTCGACGAAAACAAATTAAATTCTGGTACCAGGTATTACATTGCTCTCTTAATTTTCACAAGTAATTTTTTTTATTTCACTCCAAAAATTATTATGTTCCTCGTTAAGTTATAAAAATAAAAAAAAAAAAAACGTCTTCAATAAACAAAAATGCTCTTTTTTAATTGGTAAAATTCAACAAGAACATTTTTTTTATATAAATTTTACAAATTTATAGAATAAATAATAATTTTTTACTCCAAAAAGTAAATTCCAATAAAAAAAAAAAAGTTGACATTCAATCTTCGATTAGTGTAAATGTAGCAGATATTTCATAAATTTAATAATTTTTTATTAAATAAATAAAATACTTTTTTTAATTGTTGTAATATTCAAATAGACAACTATAGTGTTACATACTATTGATAAACTGTTCTTTTCAATAAAAATTACATAATTATTTGCTACTCCAAGAATGTTTTTACCATTTGAATAAACGGCGACATAACTAGTTCGAGAAGCGGCTATCAAGGTGGCGTGTTAAATCTTCAAACCGCCAACATAGCGAATGCAAGCTCATATTTTTTAATGGCGGATGATAGTTGAGTATGTGTAAAGTGATATAAGTTGACTAAAAATTTTAATATGTTGATCTTAAAATAATGGTATAATTCTGTTACTACAATGTAAGAATCTATTTTGTTTACATATTATATTTATAATTGCTAAAAAAACATAATACTACATTATTTGACACAAATAATTGGAGTACTTAAAAAATTTTCAGCGTCAGTTATCCAATGGACGCACTAGCGTCACTCGATACTCAATTAAAACCGCACTTTTGTTGCCAAGTAATCTTGTTAAACTAATTTTACATACTTCCTACTCTAATTATATTTAATTATTCACTCACAATTTTTTTTCAGTGATTTCAATATTGTACTGAATAATTTTGTAAAATTATCGGTGTTCACGCATGAGTACCGGTACGAGTACATAAAATTATTCGAATTATTACAGAATTTATTTATCACATATTTTTCAATATGAAATATCAAATATCGTGAATATTAAAATTTGTGTAACCATCTTTTTTATTTTTTCGATTATTAATGTGTAGAAAAATTAATGAGTAAGTAATTTAACTTAACCCCACCCTTTTTGATTTAATGAATGATTTTACTGAAACAAATATTAATTACTTAATATTCTTAACTCAGAATAAAATTAGTATTTATTCGTTGAATTTATTCTCTTTATAATATTCAACAATCTTCTACAGTTAATGTTTATTAATACTCTGACTTAAAATTTGAACTCCAAAGTAAAGAATAATTTTTTTTAGTGAAATGTTAAACGTAAATGTGATTAATAATTAATTAATTAATCTTATTTAATGAAATATATTTCAATTTTTAGTCAACTGCAGAGCAATCTGTGAAAACATAGTTGACCATGGCATTACCTGCCAATTACAAACAAGTAGCTCTGTCTACACCCCCTATGGTAACTCCAAACCGTAAGTATTCAATTAAATTATTATTTTTATTGCTTTACTATTTTGTACATTATACTTTGTTTATTTTCGCAGAACGTTTGAGAGCTTCTGGTGGGGGTGGCGGTGGATCTGGTTCAAATGTAAGTACTGTGTCATAAAAACTCACTCAATTTTTATTTATATGCTTATAATTGTTTTACGTACTTACAGAAAGATTCATCAAGTCCTTTTATTCAAACTCCACATGGACACCCAGGGTTTACTCCACAGAAAGTTGGAAAAAATACTCCAGTAAGTTTGATTATTTTAAATTGACGGTTTTAATAATAAAAATTTTAATTTACGTATTATAAATTTTAGGCTGATTCGCGCTTACCGAAACCACCTAAACCACCAGAGAAACCGCTGATGCCATACATGAGGTACAGCCGAAAAGTATGGGACCAAGTAAAAGCACAAAACCCCGAGTTGAAATTATGGGAAATTGGAAAAATAATTGGGCAGATGTGGCGAGATTTGCCAGAAGAAGAAAAGACAGAATTTATAGAAGAATATGAAACTGAAAAAGTGATTAATTTATATTATCAATTATCAATTGATTTAAAATGAAAGACATAATATTAAATTAATATCTTTTTTTTGTAGGTCGAGTATGAAAAAAGTTTGAAAACGTATCATAATTCTCCTGCATACTTAGCGTATATTGCTGCTAAAAATCGTGGAAAATCCGGTAAGTTAATAAATTTAATGTTAATACTAATAACCAAAATTTAATTTATTTATTTTTCAAATCTACGTGTTTAGTGAATGTGATTATTCGTTTGAAAATGGTTGTTAGTGTTTAACTAGATTGTAATGTTATGGACTTGTATTTTTTATATCAGCATTATGTGTAGCACAACAAAGCAGTGATGATCGTGAGACTCATGAACGTTCCTCCAGTGGTGGTAAAGGTCAAGCAGCACAGGACAGACGAATAGACATTCTTCCCGCCGAAGATGAAGACGGTATTTTATCATAATTGATTATATTTATATCGCTTCGCACAACGAGTGACAATTAAAATAAATTATTTATAATATTTTAAGATCAAGATGATGGTTATTCTGTAAAACACGTTGCTTATTCACGTTACACTCGCAATCATCGTTTGATAAATGAAATATTTAGTGACACTGTTGTTCCTGACGTTCGTTCTGTCGTAACAACTCAACGGATGCAAGTACTGAGACGTCAAGTTCAGTCGCTTACTATGCATCAGGTAGTGATGAATTTTATTTTTGTTATGATTAATCGGGTATGACTATGTTACTAAAATTTCGTTTGTTTTTGTAGAAAAAACTAGAAGCTGAGTTACAACAGATAGAAGAAAAATTTGACGCTAAGAAACGTAAATTCATTGAAACAAGCGAAATATTTCAAGAAGAATTGAAAAAGGTTATTATTTAATCCGTCGTAAAGTTGCTATTTAATTTAAAAATTAACTTTTGATTCGTCAATTATTTTTTAGCATTGTAAACCAGCAGTTGATGACGATACATTTAACAAGATGGTAGAACGGCAATACGAGGTATTACGTCGTGAAAGAATCAGAGGCAGTGATGAAACTCGTTCTGATGGACCAGCATCTAGTGACTCAACACCCACCTCTACTCCTACACCAACACCAGCAACCATGAATGAAGATAATGCTACGGAGGTAAATTAATCAATTTTATCATATTTACAATTTAAGCCATTACCTAATTAAAATCTAACTTATTTTTATTTTATTTCATTTAGGTTGAGAATGACAGCGCTGAGAAAAAATTCCAGGAATCCGAGAAAGTGATGGATATAAAAAAAGGCAGTCCATCTCCTCCGTTTATGGAAGGAAAATTAGACTCTCCTGTGCAACCGAATGCCAATGCTGTAACTCCAGGCAATACAATGAATTATCCAGGACCTGTTAGTCCAGCTCATCATCAACCACTTTCACAGCAACAACATCAACAGCCACCTACTTTGATTGCACAACAACCGCAATCACAGCAAATACCACAACAGTCTCAAGTGTCACAACCGCCTCATCTTGCACCTCAACATCCGACAATTATTCCACCCCAACATCAACAACAACCACAACCACAGCAGCAGCCACAACAGCAACAACAACAACAACCGGCACCACCACCACCAGCTGCAGCTGCAGCTTCTCAGCATCAACAGCCGCAACCTCCGAACCACTCTCAGCCTCCTTCTCTGCAGCCTCAAGCACCGGCTCCGCAGCATCAACAACCACCGGCGTCTCAACACCAGCCACTTCAACCTACTTTGCAACATCAGGCGCCTCCACCGTCACCACACCAACACTCTCCTCCAGCTCCTCATCAACAGCCGCCAGCTTCACACCATCTTCCTACACCTCAGCATCAAGGAATGTCTCCACAGCATCAAGCTCCGTCTGCTCAACATCAAGGCCCACCTTCTCAACATCAAGGGCCACCTTTACAACATCAAGGACCTCCTCCTTCTCAACACCAAGGTCCTCCGTCTCAACACCAAGGTCCTCTGTCTCAGCATCAAGGACCTCAACCTCAGCATCAAGGGCCACCATCTCAGCATCAAGGACCCCAGCCTCAACATCAAGGGCCTCCATCTCAGCATCAAGGACCTCCATCGCAGCACCAAGGGCCTCCATCTCAACATCAAGGGCCTCCATCTCAACATCAAGGACCTCCATCTCAACACCCAGGACCTAATGCTCAACACCAAGGACCTCCACCTCAACACCAAGGGCCTCCTCAACATCAGAGTTTGGGTTCTCAACACCAAGGACCTAATCCTAATGCTCAACACCAAGGACCGCCGTCGCAGCATCAAGGACCACCTTCGCAGCATCAAGGACCACCTTCGCAACATCAAGGTCCGCCCTCGCAACACCAACAACCTATGCCCCATCAACCTCCACCTATGCAGCATCAACAATCACCACCGCCACCACCTCAACATCAACAACCGGCTCCCCACCATCAGCCACCACCACCGCAACCACCTCCACATCAGCAACAATCTCAACTTCCCGCTGCCTCAACACCGGGAATGCCAAATCCACCATCAACACCTCCATCTTCGTCTCCAGTTCCACCTTTGCAACATAATCCTCATCAGCCACCAAATATGATGCCTAATCATTCAATGCCATCACAAGTAATGACTCCCCAGGGCCCGGGTAATCCTCATGGTCCTCCTCCCATGATTCCGCCTGGACAAGGTTACTCTCAACAATATCAACCACCCAGTGGACAACCACAAGCACAAAATGTTCCGCTCGCACCAAGACCACCGCATCCATCGTACGGTTACGGCCAACAACCTTACCACCAACCTTACCCCCAGTATACTCATTCTTACTACCATCAACCATACTCTCAATATTCTCCGCATCCGATGGGAAGACCTCATCCCCATGGACCTCATAGTCCACACAGCCCTCACAGCCCTTACCATCCACAGTCACCTCACACTGTCGGAGATACTAATCCAAGTGGTAATGCTGTAGCTGGACCCGGTGCTGGCCCCAATGCTGAAGGAGGTAATTCTTCATACTCACCTGCTCCTAATCACGGTGAACCGGAACGACAAGGTCCACCGGATAATCAAGGTGATGGACAAGGAGATGCTAAATAAGCATCTATATAATAATAACTTATCATATTAATAATTATAATAATAATATAATAAATTTTAATTGTAAAAATAATTTGATAATTGTTAGTTGACATTTTTTTTATTGATTTAATGTCTTTTTTTTTTTTTTTTTTTGACAAATATACTTTTTACTGTTTCTGATTTATTAAATTCGATACTATCTTATAAAAAAAAACTAGCTTTTAAATAAACATCATTATTACGGGCTTTGAAAATGCAAATATATTGTTTTTATTCACATTAAAAATTTAATTTAATTTAATTGAAATGCAATTGAAAAATTTATTCTGTATTTCTAGTAGGTAAAATATCTATATAAAGTAAAAAAAATTGTATGATATAAAGTTGATGATTTCATTTATACAAATAAAAAATTACAACCAATATTTAATGGCAATAATTAATGACAAGCTTGTCCAATTTTTCACATCAATCGTGACATAAATTAATGTATAAATAAGACCTTAATTTTCTTTTTTTTTTTTTATTACTTGACGGGTTTCATCTGCCACAAACCATCGTTTAGATAATGACAATTTTCTACACCAACGCCTTTGTTTATTTTCGCTCTGAAACGAATTTCAAAATTTAATTGCTTGTATAATAATTACTAATTTAAAGTTATTGTTAACTTACATGTCTTCAGTTGATAGTGTAGTCACACCTACGGCTAAAGCATGTTGCTTTCCTTCCGCCATAACAGCCTTTATTTATTCATTAAGAAAAATAGTATTTTATTAAATAAAAAATATGTTTTATAAAAGTTATCAGATAAAAAAGGATACAACAACAGTTCCCTTTGACACTTGAGTCATTTTTGCTCCCTTTGATGTCAGACCAGGACACATAATATTAGCTCCACTGAGAACAAATTTTATTGCGCCTTTGTCAACTTGCTCTACTGGCAAGAAAAATGGATCTAAAAATTAAAAAATGTCATCTACAAATTAAAAATAGAACAATTTTTTGATATTATGTGATTTGTGTTGAAAAAATCAAAAAATTAATTAAAATGTAGTTAGCCGACATTTCAGAATTTTTAGAAATTTTTTATTGAAAAAACTAATTAAAAAATTTAAAAAAATAAATTTCACATGTAAAAAACTTAAAAAACTATAAATGCAATTTTTTATAAATATCTATTTAGTTGTTATTTAATTAATAAAAAAAATCAAAAATTTTCAGACGTCTGCTAACTTCAGTGTCATAAAAATTAATTGTCCAATACTTATTTTTGGAGTATAATTTAAAATACTTGCATTTGTGAAGAAGTTTTAGTGTAGGCATCCACGGTCCTTCTCGTTGGCGAAAAAATAACAGTTCTCCAGAACCATTTACCATAATTTCAATATGATCGTGACTAAAATTATAAAAAAAAAAAAAACAAGAATGAAATAAAACCATTATCATAACAATTGATAACTGATAAAAAAAATCACGTGTTACCATTTGACGAGTCGGAAAGAATCTTTTTTTGGGATTATTTGATCAATATGACTTTCAAGATACGGATATAATTCTAATAATTTAGACCGGATACTTTTTTGCACCGAAGATTTCAATTGTTGGACCCCAGAAACACTATCTTTCTCATCAAATCTGTAAACAATAGTTATTATGGGTTATACATTTACATACTTCATAACTTTATTTTAATATATGTAAGTACAACAAATAAATAATAATTAACAATATTAATTACTCTTACTTTTTGAACATCTTATCTTATTTATTCTTGCGCTTTCTTTATAAATTCAATAAATTTATAAATTTAAACTACACCACGTATACAGCAAATAAACAAAAATAATAAACCACATAAATTTATTATTTGAAATATGGCACCACTGTCACCATGTCAGTCTTTTTAAAAAGTTGGTAAATTTTAAACGCGAGCTACGCAGTCACCAGAAAGTAAAGCACGCAAAAAACAATTCCTTGGTAAAAATAAACATTCTTGTAAAATTCACTTGTTTTTCAATATTCGTAAATTAAAATTAATAAAATTCTACAGACAAACAGCAAGATAAATTTAAAAAAAAATTCCTCACTGAATCAATTAATTATTTTTCTTGAGTGATGAGAATAAAAAAAAATGACAGAATTACTTTCTAAAAAAAAAAAAAGTAATGAGAGGTGTATCTAGTTGCATTAACATTATCTTAGGTCAGTCTACAAGTACATTTGGTGTAGTATAACGCATTCATAGATATAAGTTTTATATGTAATACGTATTTTGTAAGCTTTGTAAGTAGAGCCATTTTGCGAGTCGTATAAAGCAGCTGTGTGATATTTTCACGTCCTTTACATTTAGAAATGTCAAATAATAATAATAATAATAATAATAATAATATTAATTTTTGATTGACAAAATAAATAGTTAATAACGTGTTGAGCGAGTATTCCCTCGTAATACATTTATTATATCACGTATGTACCAATAAATGAATTATTTAAATTAATGATATAAGAATACAATAATATTTTACGGAACAAAGAACAATCTCTTAATAACTTCATTAACCTTGGTGTCATCGTCATACTACTTACCAACTAGTGTGTTTCACCCTCATAAGTATTTTGTAGTTAAAAATAGTCATTTTTTTTATAAATGTCTCTGTGCAAGGCTAAATTTTACTTCCATTTAACAATCATACTTCCTTTCTTTCACTCCATTTGTGCTTGTCATTGCCCTAAATTAATAAAAACGTTTTTTGTCTTAATTTTTTTATCAATTAATCTACTTTTATAGACTAATGCCAAATTTATTTATTGTCTAGCTTATTTATTTCCTTTTACTTTATTTTTTGTTTTCACACAAACATAAGCTTGTAGTTATTTTTAATTATTTATTGTTACACTAGTTTACAATTTTTTTGTGAGTAAATATAATTTCTTGATAATTTAATGAATAAAAAAAAAAAAAAATCAAACATTCAAAATTTTTAAACAAACAAATTTAGTATCAATAAGAAAACTTATGTTTATATCTTTCAATATGTAACTTTTTTGTAATAATATAAAAATTGTCTTATGTATGCTATTTTTCTGCCCTCCGGCCGGAAAGTGGCAACTTTCTGGCCGCTGCGCTAAACAAAGTTGCCACATTCCGGCTACGTCGAGCAGAAAAATAGTATACACACCTTGGCCAGTAAAAATTAAAGCCTCAGACCACATGTTTGTCAACCTCGGCTTCGCCTCGGCCAACAATTACATGTGGTCTGAGACTTTTCTTATTTTACTGGCCTAGGTATGTAATATACTATTTATTATCGCTAGATAAAGATAAACTATTCAATACATAAGTACAGTGTTATGCTACTGTAAATTCAACTGATTTCAACATTGTATACTTGATAATTATTGATTATAAATAGATTTTTTTTTTGATTATACATAAATTAATTTAAAACATTATTTTAATATTTTTAGATATTATGGTCCATATGTTGGATTGAAAAATTTTATCGATGTGAATTTTTTAGTTAACAGCAAATTTTTTTTACTTTCTAGATTATTTTTATTTATTAAATAACAGTTATTAAATAATCGATTGATTAATTGACAAAAGATGCAATTAATAAAAAAATAATTCCTGTGATTTAATTAATAAAATTTTTTAAAGCAATTATGATAACAGCTATTTTATTAATTACTAATAATTGTTATTTGAATTTCCAGTTGAAGCCTTCGTGGCTGCAGTAAATCATCAAAAATGAGTAACGAAAATGCATCACTACCGGTAAATGAAAACGAAGATATGGATGACGTTGAACTTTCACCAGTTTTACCAGTATTTCGTAACTCGAATAGACCATGTGTAAACGTATGGATGGACAAAATGTCAAAAGGAATATTAACATCAACACACTTCAAAGAGCACTGGCGAATTTGGGTTCCTAAAATTTACAGTCCGGAATTAAATGGGAATTGCCTGACATGGAGCTTCAATGAAAGCTCAGCACAAAACATGTTATACAACACACTAGAAGAGTTCATCTGCAACGGAGACCCACGTGAGGTGTTAGACCAGCTACGTAAGATGGACAAACCACCGTCAGTTTGCGGTAAATTTTTTAAAGTTGGCGAGCCAACTTACATTTGCCGTGAGTGCGGAATGGATTCTACTTGCGTACTTTGTGTCGCGTGTTTCAAAGAATCAGCCCATCAGAATCATAAATATAAAATAGGTACGTCTCATGGTGGCGGATGCTGCGACTGCGGTGATACGGAAGCCTGGAAAAAAGATCCGTTTTGTAACATACATCTCGCTGGTTTGAAATACAAAGAATCATCCGAGAATAAATTACCTGAAGATATTGTCGAAAGAGCGACAGCGACATTTGAAGCTGTACTGAAATATTGTTACGAATTACTGTCACTGGATCATAATCCAAATTTACCAGCCGATTTAAGTGTAAAAGAAACTGACGAAGATCCGCTCTCTTTACTCAACACCAATGGTAATTACTGTACGGTGTTATTTAATGACGAAACGCACACATTCGAGCAGGTAATAAGTACTCTCGTTCGAGTTTTAAAATGTTCACAAAAAGAGGCCATAGAATTCGTAACAAATATCGACAGAAACGGACGCGCAGTGGTTAAGTGCTCTGATTTTCAACATTGCAGCGAATTAAAATCTGAAATTGAAAGATTTACATTAAGACTCAACAGCCAACCATTAAAAGTTCACGTTGTTCATGCACACGTTATTGCTCATCAGATATTCGCAATGAAACTGCTCGATTGGCTGCAACAGTTTATGAACCACTGTGAAGGTTTCAGAATTATTTTCAGCGACGTAGCATTAAATACAAAATTACCAGACGTATCAATTGTCCAGGGAATATTAAACCGCGATTCACAACTATGGAAAGCCGCAAGAACTGCCTGGCATCGTCTATTTATTTCTGGAATGTTAATGGAATACGAAAGTAAAAAAGCGCTTGCTATAATATTTACTAAAAATTATGGCGAT
The DNA here is from genome assembly GCA_905319865.3 of Cotesia congregata. Taxonomy (NCBI): domain Eukaryota; kingdom Metazoa; phylum Arthropoda; class Insecta; order Hymenoptera; family Braconidae; genus Cotesia; species Cotesia congregata. Next base: position 4,497,378 of record CAJNRD030001123.1, on the reverse strand, counting down.
GTTTTGAAAGAATTTATCCGCGATGATCATGATCATTCGTTTTCAATATCATCAATGTCTGTACAATTATTTACAGTACCGACTTTAGCTCATTTGCTTATTGCACATCACGACGCGCTTTTCATCCTTATAAATACATTCATGTCAGAAAGTTCACGGCGCTGTAATTCTGCTGGTAAACTTGAATTTGAAAGAAATGTACCAAACACATCATTTAAAAGAGCAATATTCATTTTAGCTGATCTTTTATATCTATTGAGCTCAAAACCAGACACGTGGACTGATGAGTTACGTAAAGGTTTCATTCACGGTGTATCCTTTTTACTAAAGTTATTGTGGAGTATGCAGCTCATGAATCCTGTATTGAGACAAGTAAGCCAACACATGGAGTACGAGCCAGAATGGGAATCAGCGTTCAATCTTCAAGTTAAACTCTCACCTGTGATAAGTCTTACTTTGGATTGGTGTGGATCTGACAGGACGGTATTGATAAAAACTTTCCGACAAGTTCTAAAAAAGCTGGCCGAGCGATCTGAAAATGAAACATCCCCACCAAGGATTATACGTGAACTAGCTGAACATTCGGCCTCGTGTATACAATACGACGTATCATCAGAATCAGTGTCAATTCACTTGCCTATATCACGATTTCTCGCAGGCCTTTTCCTTTATTTAGAAAAATATGATTTAAATTTCAATAGTAGCGAAATAACAATTCCGAATCGTCTAACAATGGAGCAAATAATAGAGCCCGTATTGAGGACTCAAGCGATGATTGCACAAGTACATGCTGGAATGTGGCGTAGGAATGGTTATAGTTTATTAAACCAATTATATTTTTATCACAATGTACGTTGTCGCTCTGAAATGTTGGAGCGTGACATTAATCTGCTACAAGTAGCGGCATCATTAATTGATAGCGATGAATTTTTAATTCATATTATCAACAAATTTAATCTTATAAATTGGGCAGATCCAGACTTTGAAACAAATACGTTAAAAAATCCTGAAGAAGATAGTATAAGACAAACGATAAATCTCGTTGAAGAGCTCCTTGGATTATTAATAATAATAATAGGTGAACGACATGTGCCAGGTGTAGGTCGTGTTACTGCTGATGATCGATTGAAGAAAGAAATAATACAACAGCTTTGTATTAAACCAATGTCACATTCAGAGTTGAGTAAAACATTACCCGAAGGTGCTCTGTATGAATCAGGTTTGGAACGAGTTATCAATGACGTAGCAGACTTCAACAAACCAGCACAAAATTCAGCTGGTAAGAGATTGTATGAATTAAAATCTCATTTATATTCTGAGTACAATGTATTCTTTTATCACTACACGAAAGAAGAATTGAGCAAGTCTGAGGAAGCACAGCGTAAACGTAGAAAGGCAATGGGTGAATTGGAGTGCTGTCCGCCACCACAACTACCGAGACTCACTGAATCCTTCAGTTTGGTTGCTAATTTACTACAGTGTGACGTGATGCTTCACATAATGCAGACGGTTCTTGAACGAGCGCGGAATTTACGAGCTCGAAGTTTCTCAGAGCCGCAAATCCACAAAATAATCCACCTGATTGGTTATGCCCTGCAAGAACAAATGACTGGCTATTATCCGTTCCTTAATTTTACAGAACGTGCTGCCAAAAAGAATATTTTCAATTTACTTGAAGAACTTTTAACCAGCCCACGTATCGATGCGCATAAAGATTTATTAACCTGGGCACTTGAAAAGTATCGCGAAGCAACGGGTAGTACGATTCCTCAATCTGAAGTATCTGCCGACAGTAGTCAAGCTTCCAACCCATCAGCGTCTGATAAGGATCCAGCTAAAAATAGTAAAGAATGGAGAACTCAAATGGCTGCTCAAAAACGTACCAAAGTAATGGCTCTGATGGCAGCAATGCAGAAAAATTTCATGAAAAAAAACGCTAAATTATTTGAAAATACCGTTTTAGACGTTAACAACAAAAGTAATGAGCATGGATCCTCAATGGACTTGTCTGAATCTCTCGAGCAGTCTCCCGTGGCTATGGGACCCAAGCAAACTCCCAGACTTGCTGAAGAAAAAACTTACACATGTATTCTGTGCCAGGAAGATCAAACTGTGAGTATCACCGGCGACGCGATGGTTCTCGCGGCTTTCGTTCAGCAGTCTACAGTACTGTGTCAAGATCGTGACGATATTAACGAAACAAACCCCTTGTATTTGTCATCAAAACTCGGCGCTTCGCCACACACAAGTACTTGCGGTCATGTAATGCACGCGTACTGTTGGCAAACATACTTCGACAATGTTTTAGCAAAGGAAAATCGACGACCGTATCGACTACGACAGCCAGCAAGCTTCGACGTCGAGAAACAAGAGTATCTCTGTCCACTTTGCGAGTGTCTTAGCAATACTGTACTACCATTATTACCGTCCTTAGCAACTCTACACCCGACAAAAGCCAATAGGATAAATATCGACTTTGAAACTTGGCTAGATGCATTGAGAGTCACCCTTAATTGTCGAGAAAAAACAAACATCACCGAAATAACAGACCTGGCGATGGAAAATAATCACGAGTCGATTTGTCGTTACTGTAAAAATTCAAACTTTCAGCATTCAACAGACGACAGTTCATCGAAGGTAGACACTATTGCTTGTCCTATTCGGAAAATATACAAAGAAATGGGCAAAGAAGTAGCAGCGGCGTTTGAGTTAAAAAGTCCTGAGCCAGAGATCCGCTTATCTGATCATTTAATATCAATGATCCACTTATTCGCTCAAACTACTTACACTAAAGGACTAGGCGTTGAACCTCATGAAGAAGATTCACGTGTGCCCCTACTGGCTTTCAAATCTACTGCATACACAGTCCACGCGATTGAATTTATGCTACGAGACTCAGAGAAACCACTGTTGGGTTCATTGCCGTCAAGACTAAGAGACAGTCTCGATTGTCTTGCCCGGACATCTGCTATCCTCGGACACACGTGGTCACCCTACAGCGACCATGCAAGACGAAGGGATTTCGGTACTCACGCTCTTACTCTGCTCTCATTGTTGATAGAAAATCCACACAATGAAAGTTGTTTCACCGAGTGGGATCCCTTTGGTATTCTCGTGCCGCTGTTGGTAACATTTCCCAGTCTCTTTGCCATAAATCCCGACCGATCACCCCCGATAATAACTGGTGATAATCACGAGTCACATTTATTGAAGCTAGTTTTCTTGGCACTTGTTACAAAAATAATTGCCACAAGTGATTTTGAGAGTAATGAAGCAATGGATGTTGATTTTTCAGAGGAAACTATTGAAGAAAACAGTGATGATGAAAATTGTGATGCTTTACTTGCATTAATGGACGGTATTAATATAAAAACAGGCAGTTGGACTTTAAATCAAATTTGGAAGAAAATAAAGGAAGCAAGTTTACCATTTTTACGATGCTGTACGCTCTACATTCATTATATAACAGATGTACCTGCTCCTCTAGAGCTTACAAATAAAGGCGGTGATAATTATGAGAATATTTGCGCTTACCTCGGCTTACCAACGACTTGTGATGGGTTATTAAATTCAGAAAGTGTACGTACACTTGCTAAAAAATGGATGGAACATCCACGAGCTAGACTACCAGTTAAAGTTAAGGAACCACTAAAAGTAAATAGTCTTGTTGAATTACCTGAGGATTACAGTGAGCTTATTAATTTGGTATCACTATTTACATGCCCGACTAGTGATCGTGAAGACTCACGTAATCCAACAATGTGTCTTGTTTGCGGTGAAATGCTCTGCTCACAAAGTTACTGCTGTCAGTCGGAATTAAATAAAACAACTGTGGGTGCATGTAATTATCATTCGAGCGTTTGCGGAGCTGGAATTGGTATATTTTTACGTGTACGGGAATGTGAGATACTATTTTTACGTAGCCCCAGTAGAGGTGCATTCACATGCCCACCTTATATTGATGAGTACGGTGAAACTGATCAAGGACTTAAACGTTGTAATCCACTTAGTTTGTGCAAGAAGAAATACAAACAATTGAATCAAATGTGGCTGGGTCACGGGCTTCATGAAGCTATTGCTAGATCACTTGAATCTTCAAGTAATCTTATATCTAATCAATGGCAACATTTATAACCATTTAAGGATTATTAATTATTATTATTATTATATATTATAAATAATCGTCGATTGTTTAAAAATAACCCTGATTAATTAAAAGAAATAAAAAATAAAAATTAACGGAGTGTGAATGAAAATTTGCATGAAAACAACAATAAAATGTTACGCATGCAAGTAGTCTGATTATATTAGTTAATCATGCTAAATCGTAAAGTAGTATGAAAAAAAAAAAATTATTATGTTGATATAAGGTATTTTTATTTAAAATTTTTTGTGTTTTATTTTACATTTTAAAGCTTTTCAAAACGTTTAGATATTTATTATATTTTCTCTCATCCGTTTGATCTCTCTGTAATAAATTTATATAATTATTATATAATAAATTTACCGATTTAAACGTTAAATCGTTGATTAATATAAAAATAACATATAGAGATCGTTTGGATTAAAGATAATTTAAGTAATCTAGATCGATTTGTAAATGATTAAATATTATATACGTTTTAATTAACCCCTTGAATCATTAATTTATTTTCTATTATTGATTTACGAAAATTTTTTTAGTAATTTTTATTTTTATTTCTTTATTATACTTATATGTATACGTATAGTTTTGTTAAAAAAAAATATTAAGAAGTTTTTATAAACAAAAATAAATAATCGTGATAATCAGAACACACAAAAAAATTTTTGAAATTATTTATATTTTAAAAATATAAAAATCCAACTATCAATGAGTCAAAGGGTTAAGTAAAACTTAATTATATTAATATAATTGTATTTAATAAACAAAAAATAATAATCTCGATATTATATCTTACATAATTATTATTATTTTTTAACTTATTCTAATTTGATAAATTTGCAATACTTGTCGACCGCAAAATCAATTATAGAAAAATTACTTATTAAAGTAAATGAATAAACAATTCACTAATAAAATTAATGTAGTTTTTTATCTTCTGTTTTAAGGAATAAATATTTTTTAATTAGTTAAAATATTATTACACAATAACAACAACAGCAACAAAATAAACAAAAGATATTTTTGTTGAATTCAAATTATAAGCTCATTAAAATTTATTTTATTAGATCTAAGTCTTAAAAAATTAAGCCTATGGGGGCTTTTTATAATATATATTAATAGAAACAATCAATTATTGTTAATTGCGTTATAAAATTGTCAAAATTGTTTTATAGAATAGGTAAGATTAATATAATTATATTATATTGATTAATTAATTAAATAAATTTGAATTCTCATTAATAGTAACATACTTAGAATGATATATAAATTGAAATTACAATAATTAACAAATAAAATTAGCTTGTTTTTACTTTATCTGTGATTCTTCGCTATATAACATCTCGTTTACCCAGACATTAACTTTATAACATACAAATAAATTTAATAACAAGCGTACAACTAACGAATTTTTATTTCATTTTCGTATTAACAATTAATATTATTTTCATTGATAATAACTTGGAGGTTTTTAAAATAATAATTGAAATATCTGTTAATTTATATTAATTTTTGTGTTGTAAATTTCTTCAATAAAAAGCATAAAAAAAATTAGTCTCTAATTATTTTATTTTGTTTTATAAATTTATTATTCTTTATAAGTTCTTATCAGTTAAAAACTTGTCAAAGTTAATTGTAAAAATTCATTGTGTTAAATTTAGTAAAAATTGTAACAAACAAAATTGAAATATTTATTTAATTGATTCCAGCCGAAAAAAAAAATTGTTTTCATAATTATATAAAAATATAAACTTGAAACAATAACAAATTCAATTTATTGAAAAAAAAAATTTGACATTGAAATTAATTTTCAATTTATTGGTTTTTTTTTTGTTCAAATAAATTATAAAAAAATTGCACGTATAAATTTAAAAATTTTTCATCAGTGTATTTTTTTTTCAAGAATTCACATGAAAATTAAATTAGCCATTTAAAAATTTTGATAATTTATTTCATTGAAAAATATTTTTTAAAAAATTAAAACGAAAATTTTCACATGTAGAAAATTTAAAAAATTATCCGTGGAATTTTTTAAAAATAGTTTTTTAGTTCTAATTTTTAATTTAAAAAAAAAATCAAAAATTTTTTGTGTCGGCTAACTTAATTTTCATGAGCTCACTCGTGAAAAAAAAAAAAAAAAAAAAAAATTACCAGATGTCTGGTTCCTATTTTTTTTCAGTGTCATGAAACCGTTTGAATGAACTGGAACTGATAAAATAGTGATATGCGATAGCATTCAAAGTTGGCGCTACCGGATAATTCAGTGTGTGATATAAAATATGGTGGTTGAAAAGTGTGTTGATTTAGATCTTTCCCCTTACGTCTTTCGCGTCTGACGTCGTGGTCTTTTGGAACCGCCACCTCGCCAAAAAAATGCTGCTGCTCCATCCTGCGTCTTCCTTCTATATGTATACCATCCGTATCATCCATCCGTATTGTGGGTACCTTTAGTTTCATTTGGAAGGTTATAGATTCATGCTTATATTTGGGGTGTGGCATCTTATTTCGATAAATAATAATTAATAAGTTGTCTAAATTAACCATCACGTGACTTGTGATTTTGTTTATTAACACCGTACACAGTCTCACATAATCTATTGTATCAAAGTTTCATTGTCCAAATTTCAAGGTTTAAGTGTTGTCATCAGTGTTGACTATATATCTATGTACATTTGCTAATTATTTTATTGTTATTAATATAATTATTATCACCGTAATCTGAGTGGTAGAAAAAATTTAATTCAGCACAATTTAACAAGCTAATTATCAAAACCTGTAAAAGTATATTGCTGATAGTAATGATTACAAGTGATATTACCAAGTGTTATAGGTTAAATATAATTTGCATTCATCAAATACTACTAAGATGATTCATATAAATAAATCAGTTTCTATTGTAAGGAGTCTGCAGCAACACCATCAGCTATTGTCGGGCTCATATTTAAAGATTTTAAATTAAAAGTTCATGAAACCGCGAGTTATATTTAAGCTGTGGGATGTTGAATACCGTCTGTTCCCCACAGCCTCCAGAATACACCGAGATGTCTCGGTTAGCAGATTATTTTGTGGTCGTTGGTTACGATCACGGTAAAGAAAGTAAGTTTAACATAACAATAACAAATAACACCTTGTTGTTTTTCTAAATAATTAATAATTATTTATTTTATTTTCTATTAAAGGAGCTGGAACAAGCAATGGGATTATTGTCCAGAGATTTCCTGAAAAAGACTGGCCCGATACTCCATTTATTGAAGGTATCGAATGGGTAAGTAATTTTCAAAAAAGTATATTTACCAAATTTAATGTCAGTAAATCATCTAATTTATTTATTTATTTATTTATTTATTAGTTTTGCCAGCCACAAGGATGGGCACTTTCGACAGAACGACAGGAGCCACGTTTTTTCGTTTCAATCCTCACAGATATAGATGCAAACCGTCATTACTGTGCGTGTATGTGTTTCAATGAAACTGTATCAATCGTTCCGAGTAAACCGGTTGATGAAGAGGAAGAACCTGTTGATGGAGTTAATCGTACATTAGTTAGAGCTATTCCAGCAATTACACATCATAGTATTATGTATGCGCCAAAATGCCTGGTATTAGTTTCAAGATTGGATTACATCGAAACCTTTCGGGTACTGATTAGCTTACCTTTATTTTTAGCTCTGATAAAAAACCCAATTATTGACACTGCCCTAGTTGTTTGACACTTGCAATTTTATTCTAATTAAAAAAAATCAATGTTCTCAATAAATCAATTTTCTTAAAATTTATGATTCATAAATTATACACTGAAAAAAAAATTAACTTGAAGAGTTAAGAAAATAATTTTGAAGAGGGTAATTGTTTTGAATCAAGTAAAATTTACTTAAACCAAGTAAAAATTTCTTAGTTTGAAAATTTTTTTACTTAAATCAAGAAGATGAAGTTCTTCAAAATTGTATACTTGTTCAAGAACATTTTTTTTCTGCGTTATTTATTAATTTATTAGAGAATTTGTTTTTTTTTTTAATTAAAATAAAATTGCAAGTGTCAATAACTGAGTCTTTTACCTTATATAAATTATTTTATGGTTGCGAATAAATTTATTGTTAAACTAGATTCCACATATTTATAAATATCTTTTTTTAGAATTGTTTGGGTATTATTTACACGGTGTACGTTGAAAATCATGAAATTCCTCTGGAAACATTGGTTGGCAATATACTGGGATGTATCCAAGTACCGCCAGCAGGTGGTCCGCAAGTTCGTTTTAGTATAGGTGCTGGTGATCGGCAGGCTTTACAGCCGCCGATAAGCCCATCTCTTCCAATTACTCATACTAGTGTTAATTTATTATTCCAACAATTAGGTAAATAAATTTTTTTTTATTTAATATGATACAGCAATTTAATATACATTTCTTTAAATTAATCATTATTACTTACAGGAATCCGCAATGTATTAGTATTATTTTGTGCGGTAATGACCGAACACAAAATTTTATTTCATTCTGCTAGCTATTCTAGACTTACCGAAAGTTGTCGAGCGCTTACTGCATTAATGTATCCATTTCGATATACTCACGTATACATTCCATTATTACCTGCTGCTCTTGTTGAAATTCTCAGCACGCCAACACCGTTTATTATGGGTGTACATAGTTCTTTAAAGCACGAGACAGCTGAACTTGTAAGTAATATTATTAACTACTATATTATGTATTGAATAATATGGATAACAATAATTAATACAATATTTGTATGTTAATTTCAGATGGACGTCATAGTAGCTGACTTAGATGGTGGTTCAATTATGGTACCCGACGGATTATCTCTAGCTCTTCTTCCTGAGCCACTGTTATCACAGACACAAGACGCTTTATCACTTGTTCTTCAGCCACAGCTCACTTCCGCGGATCACGCATTTCCTCCTGCGGTTGTCACAGCTACAGATCCCCCAATGTTAGATAAAGAATTAAGAGCGGTATTTATGAGAACTTTTGCACAATTATTACAAGGATATCGTAGTTGTCTTACATTGATTCGAATTCATCCTAAACCAGTTATTACATTTCACAAGGTTTGTTTTTATTTCAGTATTTTAACCGATTAATAATAGAAAAAATAAAAAAAAAAAATAATTATTATTATTTTTTGTTACTTAGGCGGCATTTGTTGGTGAACGAGGTCTTACTGATTGTGATTTCACTATTAGAGTATTAGATTGCATGTTCTTTACTTCTTTCATCGCTGAACGTGGTCCACCATGGCGACCTTGTGATATTTGGGACGAATTGTATAGTAATATTAGTGATCAGCTCAAACAAGAATCTCAGGATCATGGTAATTTAAAAAAAAAAAAATTAATTATCTATTATTTAATTTATTCAACTTGTTATATCAGTAATAATAATTGCCATTTAAATAAATTTAGGATTGGTATTGACCCATATACAAGAATTAGCTAAACAATTAGACAAAAATGAAAATCCCAATCCACAAATGTATGTACAAAAAATCTTAAAGCCACCAGAAGGTGCTTTTGCAAGAATACATCAGCCGGAGTTTCCACATATTAATTCCGAGCAAGTTCAAGCAATTATTGACGAAGGTTTAACGAAAAATAATTTAAAAGTACGTTTATCAACACTTCAACCGAGAATTGTGCCATCAGGTCCTCACATATCGATGGTCCATGACACTAGACATTTAGTTAGTAACTCAGCCCGTAGACTAGAAGTACTTCGTAGTTGTGTTAATTGTATTTTTGAAAATAAAATATCAGATGCTCGTAAAACATTTCCAGCAGTATTACGCGCATTAAAGAGCAAAACTGCTCGTTTAGCGTTATGTATGGAATTATCTCAACATGTTATCGGCAATAAAGCAATGCTCGAACATCAGCAATTTGATTTGGTTGTGCGTTTAATGAATTGCGCGTTACAAGATGACTCAGCTATGGATGAACACGGTGTAGCTGCAGCTTTACTCCCCCTAGCAACGGCATTTTGCCGGAAATTATGCACCGGAGTGATACAATTTGCATATACCTGCATTCAAGAGCATGCTGTATGGCAAAATCAACAATTCTGGGAAGATGCTTTTTATCAAGACGTACAGAAAGACGTAAAACGTTTGTATTTGCCGGCTGATAACTTAATGAGGCTGGGAAACGAGGGACTGATTAGTCCAATTAGCCCAAGAGAGTATAAAGAATTTTCATTACGTGATCGTACTTCAATGTACCGGAGTCAGGAGCCATCAGCGTTAGAAATAGCCGCTGAACAAATGAGAATATGGCATACTATTGATCCGGATAAACAAAAAGAGCTTGTTGCAAGTGAAGAAAGCACGATGTACAGTCAAGCTATTCATTATGCTAATAGAATGGTCTATTTACTGGTCCCACCAGACATCAGTGCTAAAACACATCGACAAGATCACGTTTATGATGATGAAAGAACAAGCAATAGCGTCACTAATAGGTAAATTATTATCATTTTATTTTGATTATTTCAATGTTAAATTAAATATCATTTTACATATATCAGCTTTGATATTTATTTATTGAATTATATTTTTAAAATAGCGTACCAAGCGATAGTGGCGATGCGGAATCAGGTTTCGAGGAAACTGATCCCGGCGAGACAGGCATCGCTGTGATAAGAATGGTATCACGATTCGTCGATCGTGTTTGCACAGAAGGCGGTGTCAGTGCTGATCATGTTCGATGCCTTCATCAAATGGTTCCGGGTGTCGTTCACATGCACATTGAGACTCTTGAGGCGGTTTACCGTGAAAGTAAAACATTACCACCGATTCAAAAGGTATTTGAATGTCAACAATTATTATTTGCATAACTTAATCTTGGGAATTTGGACAATAAATTAAAATATTAAATTATAAGAATTGCAATGTTTCGGTGATTTATTTCAGCTTCATCAAGCAAACTAAAAATCAAAAAATAATTTTTAGTTAATATAAACATTTGATATATAAAATAAAAATAAATGAAAATGACAATAGTTAGCATCCTCGTCTATTTTTTACAAAGTCAATAGATGTAACAGAGTAAAACAGCATGTTCATAATCTCAAACATTTTTTTTTAAATTACAATATTAATTGTCATTTTAATTTATTTTTCTTTTATACGTCAAATGTTTGTATTAATTAAAAATTATTTTTTGATTTTTAGTTAGTCTGATGCTGAAATAAATTAGCAAAACGTTGCAACTCTTATCATTTAATATCTTGATTTATTGTCCAAATTTCCAAGATTAAATTATTTAAATATTTTAAATACGGACGAGAACTTATAATATTATTATTTGCATTCATAATAAACTAATTTTTATATCATTATTATTATTATTATTATAGCCGAAAATACTCACACCGAACATGTTACCTGGTGAGGAAGTTATAATGGATGGTTTGAGAGTTTATCTTCTTCCGGATGGACGAGAAGAAAGCGTAGTAGGTCTTCCTAGAACACCACCACTCTTACCTGCCGAAGGTGCTATATTCCTCACTAATTATCGGATAGTATTTAAGGGTACACCTTGTGATCCATTTGGTAAGTTAAAATTCTTTTGATCTAATAAAGACAGTTTTATTTAGTTCAGTAAAATTAATTTTAATAAATTATTTAATAGCCTGTGAGCAAATGGTTGTACGAGCTTTTCCAGTTACCTCTTTGACAAAAGAAAAGCGCTGTGCAGTTCAACATCTAGTTCATCTGGATCAATGCCTTCAAGAAGGTTTACAATTACGCTCATGCACTTTCCAACTTATTAAATTAGCTTTTGATGAAGAAGTTACGCCAGAGAATATTGACACGCTGAGAAAACTTGTTAATAAAGCACGGTATCCACCTCATATATTCCATCATTTTGCATTTAACGGACAAATTCTTGTTGCGCCAACGTCGCATCAAAAAGGAAAAGAAAAAAATGCAACATTAAAGTTAGTTTCGTAATTAATTAACTACATTAATTATTTAAAAGATTCACTTATTTATGTAAAAAAAAAAAAATTTATAAAAAAAATGCTTCAATTTTAAATAATAATTTTTATTTCAGGGGTTTTGCTAAAAAAACTCTGCTTAAAACAGCGAGAAAGGCTGGTTTTAAGCCTAAACAATCATCGAAAAGACAAAAATATGTACTACCTAATATGAATCTCAATAGTGGGAATAAATATATGACTTCGCCAGGTAGAATGAGTCTTCCTGTGACTGACAATAATGATTTGAGTCATGATGACGATCTTAGCAGTAAGTTAATTAATAATTGGATATTTATTTGAATTTTAATAACTATTTAAATAATAATAATACTAAATTAATAAATTTTCAGTTGACGAATTTGAAGTTACTGGTTTTATAACAGCTCCACCAACCGACGCTAAGACTTTAGAACGATTATCAGAGCGTAGTTACGTTAGAGATTGGTATAGATTAGGTCTAAGCCCAAATAACTTACACAATAATCGCCGAAATGAACCATTTCGATTGACCTCTGTGAACTGTGCATACATGATGTGTCGTAGTTATCCAGCATTGCTTGTTGTACCAAATTTAATAACCGATGAAAGTATCAGAAGATTTTGTCGCTTGTACAGACACAGTCGCATGCCAGTTGCAACGTGGCGACATCCACGAACAAAAGCTTTGTTAATACGCGGAGCTGGTTACCACGGAAAAGGAGTTATAGGAATGTTAAAAGCCCATCCATCAACAGCGACCAATCTTAAAACAACTTCATCTGAAACAACATCTACCTTAGAGCAAGAAAAATATTTAATGGCATTAGTTGCAGCTACTCCGGCTGCTGTTTTACGCCAAGGCTCTGCATGGGGAATGTCCGACAGTTCTCTGAGTATCGACTCTTTACTGATTGCCGCAGAAGACAGGAACAATCCTACTCCTGAACAATCAAGAAGAAATCCATTTAATAAAGCAATTGGTACTTTGAGTTCATCTGCCGGAAAAGGTCCCAAGAATTTCGGTCGCTGGGGTTCTTTGAAAGACAAACGACATAATTCCCAAGCTTCTTTGACATCTGTAAATCAACGTGGTACTGTCAGACATTCAGCAGACTCTGACAGTGGTACTGAGTGTGTACATACTTTCCAAAGAGCAGCTCTCTACATTCTAGGTGAAAAAGCCCATATGAGAGGAGTTAAAGCCGAGTCATCACCAAAAATAGATTTTATACCCGTGGAATATTGTGATTTAAGACACACTAAAACGGCGTTTAAAAAATTAATGCGAGCATGTATACCCAGTTCGTCTAATGTTGAACCAGATCAAAGTTTTTACAAGCTTATTGAGAGCTCTGAATGGTTACAACAGCTACAGAACTTGATGCAACTTTCTGGTGCTGTAATTGATCTTATGGATGTTCAGGGCTCATCAGTGGCTATTTGCTTGGAGGACGGATGGGATACTACAACAACAGTGTGTTCTGTTGCTCAAATATGTCTCGATCCTCACTACCGTACCATTGAAGGTTTTAGAACTCTAATTGAAAAAGAATGGCTCGGCTTTGGACACAGATTTGGCCATCGCAGTAACTTGGCTGCCAATTCACAAACTGCTAATTTTACTCCGACGTTCTTGCAATTTCTCGATATCGTTCATCAAATTCAGAAGCAGTTCCCTCTAGCTTTTGAATTTAACGATTATTATCTTAGATTTTTGGCTTATCATTCAGTATCCTGTCGTTTCCGTACCTTTTTATTGGATTGTGAGTTCGATCGAGTCGAGTGCGGTATAACAGCTGTTGAAGACAAGCGTGGATCGCTTACGAGCCACCACAAAGGCGTAGATACTGGCAGCGATGACGAAATTGTTTATCCAGGTGGCAGGCTAGCCGGCACAAATATCGGTTGTAATCTTGGTCTAAGTATTTTTGATTACATTGAAAAACAGCACGCAAGATGCCCGCTATTTTTCAATTTTATGTACACACCAAATTCGGAACATCCTGTACTGAGACCTGTTTCCCATTTACCAAGCTTAGACATCTGGCAGTATTACTTCGAAGAGGAATTAGCTCACGGCCCGGCGTATGATCTTGAAATACTTCAGCAAGATTCACAGCAAGAGGAAGAATCTGAAGCTGCTGACGGTACCGCTAAAAGTAGTCGTAAAATAGTTACTTTAGGATACGACAATGTAAATAGTATGGTACCTGATCAATTTACGCACCTGCTTGAAGAGATCCATAAATTAGAAACAGAACTAGGTCATCTGCCACAAAAGTGGAAAATTCTTTGGGATAAATTAGAATTACCTAATACAGATTCACTTGCACGTCATGTGTCTTTCAGTACAGCGTTGGTTAGATATCATGGTAGATTAATTCACAAGCGTTCAACATTAGAATTGTTATTGCGAGGCAAGTTGGCTGGTGGTAACAGTACAGGAAATGAAAGCTCTGTTTACGCACATCCTCATAGATTTGAGAGACTAGATACCGCGACACCGACGCACTGTGATGCTTGCTCTGGTGTTTTGTGGGGACCAGTCAAAGCCGGGTTAAGATGTGTTGACTGCGGTCATATATGTCACGACAAGTGTGCTGACAGTGTACCCAAAAATTGTACCAAATACAAAACTGCTGCTGATAACTTGCAATCTCACACTCTTACACGTAGTGGAAATGATACTGGAAGTGTCAACTCAAGTGTTGCTACTATTCAAACATCTTCCCAACAATACTATGAACAGTTTTCAAGTAATGTTGCTGAAAACCGCACCCACGAAGGCTACTTGTATAAACGTGGGGCGCTATTAAAAGGTTGGAAGCAACGATGGTTTGTTCTTGATTGTATTAAACATCAGTTGAGATATTATGATGCAATGGAAGACTCTCATTGTAAAGGTTACATAGGTAGATATTTGCTTTTCAAAATTATTTATTATTATTTATAATTTACAGACAGAAAATATTATATTATGTCAATTTATTTTATATACAGATCTAGCTGAAGTAGTTTCAGTTAATCCAGCAGCACCAACACCGGGACCACCGAAGAAAACCGATGATAAGTCATTTTTTGATGTGAGTATTGATTGGAAAAAAAAAAAATTATTTCTGCATCATTTTTATGATTATCAATATTTTATTGCACGCCTCATAAGCGAAGCGTTGAGGTAGTGCTCTACTCTCGACATTTCAAAAAAAGCAGTCACTAATATCAAGTCAAATAATTTGTCAGGCACATAAAATTTATTTCAATAACAATTATTTTGTTTAACAGAGTAAATAATAACATTAAAAATAATCTTTTCTGGACGTCCGAGTGTCTGTGTTTATAGATTGGTATATGTGGCAAAGAAATTGGTCAAAAAAATGATCGTACCGGAATAATTTTTTTTTTTATTATCTAAAGTAACACACGACGGACTTTCTCAATCAATATGAGTGTTCAATTCACTGTCGTTAAATTATTATTTATAAAAAACTAATATATGACTGTGGATTTTTTTTGTATATTTATCTATACATTTTATTATAGTATTTTTTTTTCCTCATCTAAGAATTATGGCACCACTAAACCATAGCAGAGTTTTCTGTTTTTTATTATTTTGCTTTTTATATTTTATTTTTATCAATTTTATTGTGAAAAATGAGATTATGAGGTGTGCACTTGTGGATTTTCCAAACTTTTTATTTTTCAATTAAGCAAAATTTTATCTAATATTTTTATTTTTAGCTCCGTACAAATAGGCGTACATATAACTTTTGTGCGGGAGATGCTGCTACAGCCCAAGAATGGATAGAAAAAGTTCAAGCGTGCTTGCAGTAATTTTACCTGATGATAATAATAATAATACTCTTTTAGTTTAGTATCAAATGTCTCAAAATCATAACATGCAAGTGACTGATAACGTAATTTAAGATTATCTTAATTTTGTTACATATTTTTTGTATAGCCTAATAGTGTACGATATATCATTATTATATTATATTAAGAAAAAAAATTTTTTTTTTGTTTTTTTTTTTATTTCAAAAAGACAATTGCTATATTAAATTTATGACTATGACGATGTATTGAATGAGGTTCGATGTATGTGAAAATTTAATGCATTACTCAACGCCTACTTAACAATCGAATAAGATATTTATGTATTATAACTATGCTGAATTCAACTTATATATAACATAAAAAAAAAAAAAGAAAAAAAAATATCAAAGAAAATATAATTTCATTAATTGTTGGCTATTTAATTTTGTCATAGCTACTGACTCTAAAATAATTTTTTATAATTTTTGCCATGTATTATTTAAAATATAAAAATTAATACTATAAAACAAAATTTAAAATACAAGAGGGTGATGATGCTGATAAATATAAAATGTTTATATAGGCTATTATTTTAAACTGTTTAAATATTTATTCTAGTTAACTATTATTTTGTCTATCAAAGTTATTTTTAAATTTAATTATTAATTATTTTTAACTTGTAAAATATTTGTTAGCAAGAAGTAAATTTTTTAACAATTAATGTATCACAATAAATTGCAATTGTGTATGTAAGATTATTTTTTAAATTTGAATTTACCAGAAAAATAAAATCCCTAAACCTTTAGTTACTTTTTTTGGCGCTATTGGTGCCAGTGAGTGTAGTGATTCAATGGATATATTTCCTTTTACCTTATAACGCCAAGAACACAACACGTGTCGTGTTATAATTTCCAATATTTGAGTGAATTACTCAGAAAAAAAGTTAGTATTTATATTAAATGTTATTATTTAAATTCCGCAATTTATTTTACTTTGTTTTTCATCATTACTTTTCGTAAAATACATTGGTTCTGCGGCTAAATAAATCCACGCGCACTCACATGTCCATATTTTTTTTTTTCCTATATTTTAATTGTTAAATAATTAATATTTATGCTAATTTAATTAATTATTTTAAATTATTGCATTAAAATAATTATTATTATAACAATCATCATATAAAAAGTTGGTGAATAATTTTATTTAGTACATTTAATGTTTCATAACCTAAAAAGTTCTAGTGAGCTCAATTGTTATACATCGACAGTCGTATATTTTTTTCATCTGCTAGCCGAAAGTATGACTTAGTGTTAATTCGTTAAAATTCACATATAAAAAATTTTAAGCACCGATGAGTAATAATAATATTTATATATTTGAGTTTTCTGAGCCGGAATTAGCTTATATTTGACAATTGTCATTTATTTATTTTTTTTTTTTATGTGTATTAATCATGATTTGTTGATTGCAGAATGCCGCTCGCTGTAGATTATCTGCACCCATCTCCTCAAGAGGAAAAGAGGAAGCACAAGTTGAAGAGGTTGGTCCAAAAGCCTAACAGCTACTTTATGGATGTCAAATGTCCAGGATGCTACGCCATAAAGACTATTTTTTCACACGCTCAACGACCAGTTGAATGTGACGGCTGCCGCACAATTTTGTGCACACCCACCGGTGGAAAAGCTCGTTTAACCGAAGGATGCTCCTTCAGAAGAAAAGTACAGTGTTAAATACAGTGTTGTGCTAAATTTCTTACATCTCTTTTCAATGGTAAAATACATTTCAACAACATCTTCAGCTAAATTAACAATCAATAATAATGTACAATTTCCAGTCTTGTATCTGTTTCGCTCGACTATTGAGAATAAATCTTGAAAAGAGTTAAGTCTTTTTCAAATAATTTTCTGAATTTTATTTATTCATTCCTGTCATATTTCTTAGCTGTAATTTTAATTTTTAATTGACTTAGTTCAGAGCAATTGGCAATAAGTTTTTTGATTTTTTTTTTCTTATGTTTTGTTTTTAATTCAAATTTTTTTTCAGAGCTGATTTATATTTTCGAAAAAATCAACTAAAAAAAAATGTTGTAATTAAAGTTATTTTTAAAAATAGTAGTTGCGCAATAAGATGAAATTCTTCATGTGTAAAGCATTTTGTCTTAGTTTCTATGGAAATTAATACTAAGTTTTATATATTTTAGAAAAAAATTAAGTAAATATCGCCATTAGAGTGACTTTTAAATCTAAATATTTTTGGAAATATGTTATTCAAATTTTTATTGTAATATTATTCATTTTTATATTGTAATATTTATGGAAAATCTAATTAATTGATTCAATTTCAATTAAATCTCGCTCAAAATTTTAAATTATAATATTTGTACCACTTGAAACTTTTTAGATTAAATATTGATAATAAGATAATTATTTATAATAGTAAAGTTAGCCGACGTTGTTAATTTTTTGAGTTTTTTTTTTTTAATTATTAAATTAGAATTAAATAATATTTTTTAAAAAATTGCACTTAGGTATAGTTTTTAAAGTTTTTTAAAATTGAATTTTTTTTTTAATAAAAAAAATTCTAAAAAATTTTAGATGTTGGCTAACTTAATTTTTATTAATTATTTATATTCAGATTATCGTTGCACAATAAAATGAAACTTATACTTCATCTAACGACACAGTAAAATTATCATTTTTTTAGTATTTGTCATATTTTCAATGTTTTTATCCCAAATAAAAAAACTGAAGCAAGTCATTACACCAAAGTATAAAATTTTTTAATTTATTTACAAAATATTAAAAAATAATTTAGGAACTGAAATGAAAAATTAATTAATCTAAATTGACATTAAATATTTTAGTAAGAATAAGCGTTTTGTCTCGAAATTTCCGATACTCAAAGGCCTTTGGTTTTTTGATTTCGCTTTCGGAGTTGGTTGAAACCTCAGTGAACTTGATGATCAATTCATCGGTGTCTTTTTCAACCGTCAAGTACCATATATTGTCAAAGTACAATGGATAAGGAGTACTTTGTAAACTGGTACCGGTTACTGAAGCGCAAAGAAGTACTTGACATTTTTTAATTCTCGCACAGGCGTTTACAGAGTCATGCAAAACAGCGCATAATTTAGCTATATGCATATCTTCAAGTTCAGTGTTTTGCACACCTTTGATGTAAGTATCGAGATTATCTACTAAAATTAGCGATGGAAGTTTTGAAAAAGTATGCAAGTCTACCAGTTGTTCTGCTAATACATCATAAGTTTCAAGATATCTGTAAGTACAAAGATAAAAAATACATACATTTATCAATAAATCAATAAAACTTGTTTGTAATTCATAGAAATACGTACAGAAATTTGATCATATCATATATTGCGGGCGGTACATCTTTTCGGTCATGATACTGGGCGGGAAAAGATTTCAATGGACTTGGAGTGATGAAGAAAACTAAATTCCCTTTTTCTGCCCAATGCATAGCAGCCTAATGGATAAAAATTAATAGTATATTGTGTGACTAGGGATGAAATCATGTTTTATATTATATTTTTCATATAATTGGTATTAAAAAAGCAAGTTTTAATGTCTGGAGTCAATCAGAATTAGAGAATTTATATTGAAAGACATCTGATCGATCTGGTGTATTTAGTCTTGGTCAGTATTGGTCTTGCTCATTTACTCTAACTTACTTTTTGTGTCATTTTGATAATTTTTTAATGTTTATTTATAAATATGAAATATAAATGATCATCAATTTATATCTATAATTAATTAAACTTTATTTCACAATAATCAACAAATTTTATTATATTCTATTTATTTTAATACTCATAAATTATTATTATTATTATTATTATTATTATTATTATTATTATTATTATTATTATTATTAT
>CAJNRD030001123.1:4349537-4472098 GCA_905319865.3 Cotesia congregata | reverse complement strand
TTATTATTATTATTATTATTATTATTATTATTATTATTATTATTATTATTATTATTATATAGTATAACATGTATTATTCATATTTATATTTTATATATTTATTATCTTTTATTTGCGGACAATGAATGAATGCATAATAGCCACAATCGATGCTTTCGAAAACAACCCCTCAGTTGGCACAGATGTAATTTCATTTTTAAATTTTATCAGTGTAACCGAATAAATAGAACTTAATTTTCTCTAGTGGTATCAGAAAATCAGATGGTGAATTATCGATTACTCTTATACGTATTCACGTACGGGCAGATGCTCAACCAACTGTTGATATATTTTACATCAACTGATAAGTCGGAAAACTAATTGCTATATGGTCCTTGATTGCCCTTAATATAAAAAGTTCTTAATAATATCCGTTTTGGAATACTTTCTGCATATACGATCAAATTGCTGAATTTTCTCTAATCTACATTAGGAAAAGTAAAACAAAGTTTTCACAAGCTTGATGGGAGCAAGAAATATGGAATTATGCCTTTTAAAAGTAAAAAAGAAAAAATTCGTAGAATTGTAAAAACTAAGCCAACTTATACTGAATAGAGAGAACATGATTGTTGTATCCTTTTAATTGAATAGGACCATCGTTAAATTGATAACTTTTCATAGATATTTAAATATGAAAATTTTAATATATGTACTTAAAGCCAAACTGTTTTTCAGGAAAAAGTGCAATGAATTATTACAATTATATATATGTAGTTACTATGTATGTAATTTGTTGTTAGCTCTTTGAACTTTTATTGTCTAATATGATAAAGCTTTGCTAATAGGTGCTTTTTTGAAATTTGATTAGTCTGATTTCATTTAATATAAAATTCAAATGATGCTATTACACGAACATCATTGCCTTTATGTTTTTGGTTAGCAAATATATGATCATATTTATACTTTCATCACGTATATAAATTCTCTAAATCATTGTAGTGAATTTGGTATGCATTCCTGACATAGCATGATGATCGCTATCGGGTTTATTATTGTCACTAAAATATTTAAGTACACTCTATGTAAAAGACCATTTATTACTCATAATGTTTATTAATCATTCCAATCCTCACTACCTCCCCTTTATCTATTAGCCTTCGAAGACAAATTAATGTTGCAATTAACTTTTTTTTCACTGTTTCACTTTAGCTAATATGATCACTTAAGCGATGATCTTTTAACAATTATAGACCATTCAATAACGTAAAAAGATTTATTGTTTTTGTAATAACAACCAAATGTGAAAGACTTTGTCTAATATTTAAGTTTTTTAGAAAAAATTATTTTTTAAATATGTATATTGTTAAATCTAAAAAATAATGGCTTTAAAAAACCGAAAAAAAAAATTGGCAATCAGTCACTCGAGTTACTATGCGAAAATATAAATAAAATTATTAATCTATTAACAATGGTTATGTATATTAAACGAATAAGAAAAATTTAATCACTAAAATAGGTATTTATATGAAAAAATAGGTTTTTTAGTTAAATTCAGTATCATTTAGCGATGGTATATTTATTATGATAAATTTCGAAGTAGTTCTAAATAAATTTTGATTTCATGCTTATATAAAATGTTTAGATGTAACGACAGGCATATTTTAATTTATGGTTTGATATTTTTTTCGATGATAGTTAATTTATCGTTTAAATAATTAAGAGAATAAGAAAAATTTTGTGACGGACATATGTTTATTTTAAAAGGGATTTTTTCAGTGAAATTTGGTATTATCAAAAGGCTCTTGATCTGAATTCGTGCCTTTTCATGATTTTACATATTTTCTTGGTAATATTCAATTTTTTTGTTAAGTTTTTAGTTTAGTTTCAAATATATTGGTTTTATAAGTTTGTTCCAGGACATTTTCCATTAATTTAAATTACTGATAACTGATTCTGTCCTAGCAATATTGTTTTTAAATTTATTTTAGAAGTACCAAGCAATGTACATAGTGATAAAAAACATCAAAAAATTATCCAATCAAAATTGTTTTTTTTTGTAATTCGTAATTCCGAGCAGTCTACAAAGTTACTGCGGATTGTAAGAGAAAAAATTAATGTAAATTTTCAATTAAATACCCTTAACAGAACTCTTATCGGATGCATTGTTACAAAAACAGGAAGTAATTTCAGGATGGAATGAAAAAATGAGAAAACACTTAATAATGTGTATGTAATGTCTAATATCATAAATGACATTTAGTAATAATGATTGCATAATGTAATATCAATTGGGCGGAGGTACAGGACTGGAGCATATACAAATATAATATAATACGATCGTTTAAGTGCGAACATTTTTAAGTAAGGTGATTGACCCAGCGTTTCTGTTGCCATGACGACGCTCTTGTGACGTCACAGGACAAAGTCGGGTTTATAGGTGACCCATATTCTAAAAATAGGAATCGACCTACTCTCCTTCCTTCCACCGCAGTCGAGTTGACTCACCCCTCTTTGTCGCTGTGCACCTTTTGCCAATATACACCCCTCAGTTCACCCCTACCAACCTCCGCTGACGTGGTACTACCTATCATCTTTTTTCATCTATCTAATAAGGGATTAGATGACAATCATCAGTAACATTATTAAGCGTTTCAATTTACTAAGCCGTGTTTTAATTATTCATCGTACCTACGAGTCATATAGTATAAACAATTATTAATATTTAATATATTAGTCGTGACCCACAATTGGAAAATTTTTTGAAGAACAACATTTAATGACTCACATTTAAAGGGTTATAAGAGCTGTAATAGTGCTTGATAATAATATTATGAGACAGGAATATTATGATCCATTGAAAAAAAATTAAAAATTTATTATCGATAGTAAAGTTTCATAAAATTCATAAAGCTTTATGATTTCTGAAGATTTTATTAAGATTATAAAATTTTAAGATAAAAATACAAGGCACACAAAATTTTTATGTTGTTTTCTGAAGGCATCTATTTTGTTACACTAATAAAAAAAGTAATTTAGTTCAATAGTAAAAATTCTGAATCAAGAAAATAATTTTAGAGAATTTTATTATTTTAAATCAAACAGAAAAGTTCTTGAACTAAGAAATTTTTGTTAGCTTAAATAAATTTATTTGGAACAAAAACTTTTTTGCTTAATTCAAGACAATATGACACATTCTTCGAAATTGCGCGCATGTGTGCATTATGAGAGGCTTGAAGTCCTGATTGTTAATTACTCAATTTTATGAAAAACTTAGTGGATATTTTTTTTTTTTCGCTGAAAGATTTTAGCCGGGTTGAACATACTTCATGATCATTTTACAAAATTAATTGAATTTCAAGAGAGCTAAACTGTTATTTTTATGAATTTTTACAGACAAAAAGAATTTATAAAAAATAATGTAACAAACAAAATAATCGATTTTTACAATGTTTGATTATTTTTCTAATCAAATTATAATCATTTTTTTCTTAAATAAAAAATCGTAGAGTTAAGGTAAATACACAGAATAAAAAAATTAACTTGAATCAAAAGAAAAGTTCTTGAACCAAAAAAATAATTTTGAAAAGTTTCATTGTTTTGAAAATGAAGTTCTTTAAAATAATTCACTTGATTCAAGTAAATTTTTTTTTGCTGTATATCTTTATCAATTTATTTCTTTACATTTAGACACAAAACATTATAATTTGTATAGATAAAATTCAATTTTGTGTAAAGAAAACATCCCTTTGTTAAGGTTTCTTATTTTGTAATTAAAAATTGAATTTAAGTAAAAAATTTGGAATATTTACAAAAATACGTTTAGAATATACTTAAAAAATTATAATGAAAAATTGAAATACTAAAAATATTATGCTATACCATTTAACAGTAATCATATAATATATTTAGAGTTACGCCTAAGATTCTAGTGTTCATAAAATTATTAATCTTAAAATTATAGTAACTTATAATATTTTTGTTGTTTTATCTACCAAAACAATGTACGAGATTTTCTTACAAAATTTTATTTTAAACCCAATGTATTTCCAACAAAAAAAATTTTTTAAATCCCTTTATTTTCAAGAAACGTGAAGAAACTGCTCTATCATTATACACCTATATTCCTTGTAAGAAATTAAACTTTTATTGACCCCTTAGTCCGATTCGGCTATCAGGCTTATTTGGAGGAGAATTTTCTACCTAATTCTCAGACTATAAAACCTTGAAAAATAAAATATTTTTCTCTCTAAACTATCCTACAAAAAATAATTAAATAGTCAGTGGAATATTTGAATATTAGTAAATTTTTTTGTGGTAGTCTATATGGCTCTTAAATGAATTGTCCGTCAAAAATTGGTCAGTTACCATCAGAAGCCGACAGGGGTGCTATGACCCCGCGACCTAGTTTGGTATCTCTATGACGTCATTTCCCAACGTCATTGCCCGGGCGAATGTAGGTCAGACGAACTTTTAGCTTCACAGGAGACAGGATAGTCTATTGACAAATTTAGTGTATTTGTTCCAAGGTATAAACTAAAAAATTATTTTTTCATTCAATCAATTTGCATTCTTTTGTCGCTGATAATCGTAACATTAATTAATTATAAATTTATTTGAATGACCGCTTATTACTACCATTGAATGATATTAACTGATCATTGATAAAATCCTTCAAAATTTATGTTAACCTCAACTCAAGAATCATAGTTCTAAAGTCTTAAAGCTAAGGACAACTTGAGGTAGTTGGGAGAGATAAGCGTACAATTGAAATTATTTTCACGGATAAAAACAACGGAAATGTTACACTAATAGGAATACATAATAAATATTGAATAAAATAATGATTGAAGGAAAGGAGAGAAGACAAACGTGTAGATAAGGAGGCCAAGGAAAACGGACAAAGGAGTCATAAAGATTTTTGGGCGTCACACAAAAGTCGAACGGTTTGCAGATCTCATGAATGGCCGCGTAATGTGAATGAAGCTCCAGTGACCTAGTTTTACGGTACCCCTTCGACGGTCTCTCTTATCCTCCCTCTTTTTCGCTCTCCTACTCTTGGATTTTCTGAGCCTCAACTTCTCCTCTCGACGTTTCTGTATTGCTTTCTGCAAATCTTCCTTTAACCCTTTAATGTATTCGTCAGGTTCAAATTAGGTGAAAGTATTCAATCTATTAATTATTTTTTGTTTATACGATTAGAAATGATAAAGATTTGATGATTTTCAGAAGAAATAATTGTCCAGTAGATTATTATTGAAAAAAAGCGCCATTCGGCCATACCCGACATGGATAGGTAGATTTCTCGTTTGAATATTAAAAAAAAACACGTTATTAAAAGGCAATAATGTCCTAAAATGTATTTTTTATCATAATTTTGCAAATAACGATATGAGACCGACTACAATAAATAGATATTTAAAGACATCTACCTAAAAAAATAGGATTTGTAACAGATGAAAGTTTTTTGATAATAAAAGCTAAAAATTCATTTATTCTAGATTTTTTTTAAATTTTCCTAACTATGAAATAAATTGAAAAATGGATCAAAAAGCGACGAATAAAAGCTCAAATTAAAGATAATTATGTAAATTTTAACATAAATTTAATAGATTTAAGCTATCTTTTACGACCTAAAAATTATTTGAAAAGAAGGGCCGAAATACGTTCATTGAAACATTTTTGAAAATTTTCAAAGTCACGAAATTAATTAAAAAAATCATTAAAACTGGACAAATGATAGTTTATATTGAAGGTAATTAAATGAAGTTTAGGATAAATCTGATAAATTTTATCTATCTTCTGAATCTGGAAAATTATTTCCATAAAATCTACGAAATTCAAAAGTTTTTGAAAATGAAAAAAAATTTTAAACACCCACAACTCGTAAACTAACCGGCCGATTTGGCTCATCTTCGAACTTGATCTTGGTATCGATCCACAGAATAAGCTCACAAAATTTCATGACGATCGATTGAGAACTGTGGGCGCAATCCTGCGGACATGACGCGTTATATCTCATATATATATATATTACAATAGATAGATTTCTAAAGAAATCTACCTAAAAAGGGTGTCATTTTTTCAGTTAAAAGTGAGAAATTCTATGAATTTATGGAAATTAGGATAATATTAGACTGTTTAAATTTTAGACACTGTGTCTGATTCTATTTTTGATAAGTACACAGAAAAAAAATATTTACTTGAATCAAATAAATAATTTTGAAGAAGATTAGCTTCTTGATTTGAGTAGAAAAATTCTTAAACTAAGAAATTTTTCTTGGCTTAAGTAAATTTCACTTTATTCAAGATTTTTTCGACTTGATTCAAGACAATGAAACTCTTCAAAATTATGTTTTTGGTTTAAGAATTTTTCTTTTAATTCAAGTTAATTTTTTTTTCTGTGTATGTAATTATGTTCACTCTTTAACTTTCACGTATAACTTAGATTTTCATTACTTTAGAAATTAAAATTTAACAATAATTATTATCTTGATCAACTCATCAAAAATTATTTAAGTATCAATATATTTTCTTAATATCTTTAGGATCTTTGATATCTTCACTTAAATTAAAAAAATTATCGTCTTTATAAATTGTTTCTTAGACCAGTAAAAAATTTTTTTGAAGGTGTGCGAATGTAATTGTAAATTGCAATAGACAACGTAGTAATAGAAAATCAGACAATTTGATAAATTTCTTCTTTTTCTTTTTATCAAATAGCAGAAAAAAAAAAGAGAAAATTCAATCAAAGTTTATGTTTCTATATATCTGTTAAAATTGATTGTAAGCTAGGTTTGTAAATTTAATATCTGATGATAGAATTGTTACGTCAGGAGCAGGTTATCGACTGCTTGATCTTTTTACCACTCTTCTTTTATTCATCGCAATGAGAATATTAATTCACTCTGAACAGCGCCTTTTTCATTACTTAAATTTTATCGATAGATCAACATTACCACAATTTTATTCAATATTATCTTTCTAATAAGAATATTTATTTCAAAATTAAAAATGTGAATAATTAATTATACATAACTTAATTAAAAATTACCAAAACATTTTTCATTTTAACTGAAGTTGATAAAGATATTTCGAACAGAAAAAAAAAAAAAACATTTAATTAATTTATGATTAATAAAACAATAAGGCTTAAAAAACAGTATTAATAAAAATGATGACCTAGTTTCTGAAAATTCACTCGTGACCTATGGCAACGGTTATCCCTTCCTCGAACCCTGGTGTAGTCATTCTCGTCCTCCTTCTCTATTTCCTCTTGCATCGGTGTACATATATACGTTGTTGTATATAGATGTGTATGAAATTAACGTTCTCTATAAAATTTAAACACTGACAGTGTGTGCACGTTGGGGTTGAAATGACGTCATAGAACGTCGGACGTCGAACCCCAGTGGGAAGGTGCATCGACCTAAAACCCCGGTTTGCCTGGCTAGGCGTCCTGGCCTCGTACAGCATCCCCCTGTTGTCCCGTTTGAGGATCTGTGCCGAGGACACCCGACCGATTGAGGAAGAGAAAGGAAGTAGAGGGAGTTGTTTAATGCGAGATAGCTAAAGCATCATAGGAAAGATTTTTACTGATGAAAGAGCTTGCTAGTGATGATGACGTTCGTCAATGTGGTGGGGGGGGGGGGGGGGGGAGCAAGGTAACCAACTCAAAAATAATAATAATAATAATAATAATAATAATAATTTTGAAAAATTTTTTGAATTTATAATTATGACTTACTTAAAAACTTTTTGTTTTTTTTTTTTAAGACCATTAATATTTTTTTTATGAATAATAAGTCTGTTATTTTAAAATGACTTGTGAATAATAATAGTAACAAAGTTTAAGGTCATAAATAATAAACATTGATTATTTAATAACCGGATCTGTCATTGATTCTAAAATACCTGAGTGTTTTATTTAAGGAAACAACTTTTATTAATAAAGTATATTACAGACGTTACATCAGCTATAATGCTAATTAAAACTTTTTAATTGTCATTCATAATTTTCGATTTAATAACAAAAAAGAAAAAAAGAAAAGTCTATAAATCATTAAAATACAATTTTAATACAATGATGTATGATTTTTAGCACAGATATCGAACAAATAAAAATCAAGGATTTATGGTGATATTTTAAATGATAAAGGTCTCCTAGATTGGGAGTACCACGGCAGTATAAGTAAAACCCTAAAAACCAGGAACGAACGCGCGAGGCCACGTGGTGTGACTCGCGCGGGATAATCAATGCAGTGACGTCATAAAGCTGTGGACCAATCAGCTAAAAGCTCCATTCAACCCGCCAACCTCGGATTTCTCTTGCCAGTGGAAACTCTCTGAGTTCTGTCAGACTTTGTCCGACTGCAGTTCCGTCTCGACCACTGGCTCTGCCAGTTGGTCCAGGAACACTCCAGAGCCTCACTTTAGTTATGTTTTATTATATTATTTTATCAAGTGTTTTTTATAATCACAATTTATTTTCTTTAGTTCTAAACTAGTCATTTTAGTTTTTAAATAAGTGATAGATTAATTTTGTATTAAAACCTTCATGGAATAATTTACTTTTTAAACATTTAAAGTGATTATCAGCAGTTCTGAGTTATTGCCAGATGCAATCAAGTAAGTATAAATAAAAGAGATTCACAGAGATAAAAAGTAAAAATCAATTTACTTTTTTTTTTTTTAATGTTATAACCTTCATGTCGGATCAATATGAATTTATTTATGCCAATCGCATGCATCACTTTTTTTTTTCGTTGTCTTCGTTTAAATTATTCAATTGCAGTACTTGCGTTGTTTGTTATGGCACATGTTTTGTTATGAAAAATATTTAATAGTAGTAAAACCACGTGTACGTCGTGTTAGACAAAACAGAAACCCACGCAATTTTCTCCGCAGACGAGAATCCGCCCACGTTACGGGAAACTCCGCAAAATTATTTGCAATAAAAAGATACTTACTTTTTTCAATGTGGAAAATTAATTTGCTGGTTTATTTTTTATTATTAATTTTAATGTTTTATTTTAATTATTGATAAAACTAAAAAGTAATTTTTTTTTTAATTTAGAGAAACTATTAAATACTTATCGTAAAAATGTAAGACAAAAATTTTTGAAGAAAATTACGAAGTTTATTAAAAAAATTTTTCTAAAATTTGATGACACTATAAAAAAATATTTTTTTCGTTAATTTTCCATGGAAAAAAAAAAAAAATAATAGGTTACCATTAGTCCCATTGGGTTATGGAATAAAATTCTGTCGAGGTCAATGTAATTCCACTTGTCTCTTTTGTTATCAGCAAAATTCTAACTAAGTACGATGCTTTTGAAAAATGTAAAAAAATGTCAAGTATGTAGAGTTAATTAACAAGGATAAATATGCAAATATGTACTACAAAGGTATAAAAGACAATTGTCTCAGCTTAAATGTTTTCTTTGTAGTAGTTTATGTCCTCAAAATATAGAGATAAAAAGTTATGAAAATAAGACAGAGGACAGTACTTTACTTGTCACTTTTGGTAAAATATAACATCATTTTTTTTTTAAACCCACATCTACGGGACAACATATATTCTTATTACTATTGTTTAAAGATGACATTCATAATTTGAACAAAAATGTCTAGTATATTTATGACGTCGTTACATTCTTTAACTCTGTTTGTATTTATTATTATTTACCAAGTTTTCAAGGTAGATTTCTGCTTAAAGATAATCTGTAAAAAATAATAAGCATAATTTCTATTATTCAAAGCGCGTATCATCACAAATGTTTTAAACTATCTGCTTCAAATTTATCTTACAAACATTTTTAAATCAATATCGTATTAATAATATTAAATACTAATGGATTAATATAATGGCTTAATGTATGTTTTATTTTCTTTTCAATAATCATTTAAATATACAGCTTTTACATCAGTTAATCTTTGGATAATTTAACTAATTAAATAATTCGACTTATTCTCGCAGCTATCCAATAACTTTCTTCAATTCTTCTATTTACTTCATAATTTATTAATTTTTCTTATAACTTTTCTTTTTTTAAGCTTATTTTTTAGAAATATAATTAAATTGAGTTACATTTTAATTTAGAGTTACATACAGTTCAATTTAATTTCCAAACAAAAATAACACCTCAAATTTTTCCAATGTATACCGGAACATATGTGATAAATTATCAGGCATTGACACATAGGATAGTATGAACACCAATCAATTATTCAATCAATTAGGGTGTTGTCAAACATCATTTTAAAATAACGTAAAAAAATTATGCGTGACTTTAATTAATTATTCATGCAATGATTGATTATTATTATATTTAGAAGTTTATATTCTTAATTTATAAATTATAAATTTTGTCAAATGCATTTAGAGCTAAAGGAATGAATAAAAATAAATAAAATAGTCTAACGATTTAATTTTAATCATAATTGACAAAATAGTCAATTTTCATGTTTTACATTGCTCAATTTTTCCATTCACGTTTCATTGTTCTTTGTACATATTAATGGCCATATCGATGGTTTTCTAATGCAACCTCGTATCTTAAAAATGACAATTTTAGAGATGAGGTGAAAAATAGCTTGTAAAAAAATTAATATTCATCTAAAAACAATATTTATTAATTGTATTTTTTAAAAATACTATTGTATTTAATATTAATCAGGTTAATATTTTTTTTTCAGTAACGCGTTTATAATTAATTATTAATTTTTCAGTTGAACCCTTTTATCTTCAAAAATCGAGATACGTGGTTGCGTTAGAAAACCCTCGATATGTTATCTCATATTTTATTTATTTTATTTTCTTTATATACATCTCAACAGCCTAATGGCCAATAACAGAGATACAAAAAGATACAAATGTTATTCTGAGTGGCTCATGACAGCTAACATTCTTTAATATTGCATAGATTATTATTATTTTTTAATAAACCAAAAATTATAATTATACTTAAACTTAATTTTATACAAAGTATACACTATATTTAATATACTATATTTAATGTACTATATTCAATGTACTGTGAGTATTCAATGTAATATGAGTTTTATATTGATCAAAAAAATTTTTGTGAATTTTTTCGTACATTTTTTTTATACAGACTTGAAAACTTAAGTAATAATGATTTTAATTGAATGATTACAATGACTAATTTTTCTAAAAAATATAATTTAGAATTTTTTAGTCTTCATAAGATCGTATATGTTCAGACAGTCCAAAATTGTAATAATATGATTAGTATTATAATTTTTAAAGTTAGTTTAAATATTCGAACATTTATTATTAATATGTGAGATTTTTATTTTTCTGAAAATAATACTGATAATTAAAAAGATAAAACAATAAAAATCTAAAAATACTAATAGAGACTAATTTTAGTTGAAAAAAGAGTTAGATACTTTTCGTGACGACTATTTAGTTTTATTAATTAGGTCAAAATATAGCTCGCGAATCCTTCCTCGGTTTGAAAACCCCATTTAGCCCCCTGGAATGCACGTCATGTCAGGGGAGGTGGTGACGTCAGCTGAATGCGAACTCGCGATTGGCCAGTCGGGCTCTGACGTCACGACCGTTCAGATCTTTCTCGCTCGCGCTTCCCCGTTTTGTAACGCCGCTTCCTTCTCGGGTAGAGAACAGAACGTCCAGCATAGTTCTGTGTATTGCAAGTTCGAATATATATACATACAATCGGTAAGAGAGTGCATCGAGGTTCAAATTGGTTCAAAGCCCTAGTTTTCCAAGGCTACCTCATCCGCGTAGTTCACCGTCCATTTTCGCCTGAGGTATATCGCCATTCAATTTCCTGTAATTTTTTTTTTTCATTCATTTATTTTTGCAAAATTAATTTTTGCTAATAGCAATCATACTTATTAAACAACCTTTTTAGTTTAATTTTTTTTTTTTTTTTGAAACATATTCGTTTATCTATTAGTATTTTATTTGATAATAAAATTTTTCATTATCAAATTCAATAATTGACTCTATAAAGTGATTTCTCAGTCATTGATTTGTTGAATTGTTTATTAATTATCCAAGTGATAATTTTGATAATTAAAAAATTTTTTTTAATATTTTTTAAAATTAATTTTTAACTTTATTTTATTTAATTTCCTTTTTTTCTATTTCAAGATGCAATTGTATTAAATATAAATCAAATGATGTTGAATTTATAACATTCAATGAAATTTTGAATTTTACATAAGTATAGTTTTATTTTATTTAAACTCCAAAAATTAAAATATTTTTAGAGTATTGTGATTTTAAAAGAAACACTGATTGTGAATGTTTATACTCTCAAACGTGAGATTTTTTTCAAATAATTCTATTTACGAATAATTAATGATAAAAATGAAAGCATTTAATGTTTTAGTTTGTTTATATCAATTAAAAGCT
This sequence comes from Cotesia congregata, assembly GCA_905319865.3. Lineage (NCBI taxonomy): Eukaryota > Metazoa > Arthropoda > Insecta > Hymenoptera > Braconidae > Cotesia > Cotesia congregata. The sequence continues at coordinate 4,459,713 of CAJNRD030001123.1, read as the reverse complement.
TAAAACTTTTGAATATTTTTCTGTGTAATTATACTATTTTATAATCTCTTTAATAAAATTCAAAGAAATTTTATAAAAAAAATTTGTTAACTTTGAAATTTAAATTTTTAACTACACAGAAAAAAAAATATTCTTAAATCAAGTATATATTTCTGAAGAGCTCAATATTATTGGTTGTAGTAGAAAAATTCTTAATTTAAGAAAATTTTTTTTGATTTGAGGAAATTTTACTTAATTCAATAATTTTTCGTCTTGATTCAAGACAATTACCCTCTTCAAAATTATATTCTTAGTTCAAGAATTTTTCTCTTGAATCAAGTTAATTTTTTTTTCTGTATGAATCATTAAATAGGGTATAGAAGTACCCTTTTTGACCACCTTAGCACCGTTTTTGGCCAGTTAACATTTGAATTAATTTATAAAAAATTATAATACTATAACCATATTTTTTTTTGAGTTTTAAAAAATTTATATTAAAACAAATTGAGTTTGTAATGGTTTATTAATATAAATTCATTTCTATCGTTTATTTGAACTCTATAATGGCCATAAACGGTACTTCTACCCTAATTATTTTTTTACAAACAAATTTTTCCATGAAATCGTGTGTTCAGTTTAAACAACGACTTTCAATTTCTAATGATATTTTTTTGAAAAATCACACAATTTATCAAATTCAAATTTGATGAATCATAAATATGCACTATCCCCTTATGCTGATGTACATGAAATTAAAAATCTCAAAGTACTTACCTTATAATTATTATCCAAAATTCCTCGTTATTTTTAATTGTCGATTCCCTGATAAATTGAGAGCAGGAAAAAAAAACTGATTATCAGAAGAATAGTGGGAAAAAGTGTAAAATTGTTTGTTACAAGGATGAATAGTAATTGAATAGTTATAAATTCAATGTCGTGCGCGTTATATCTTGAATTTTTATGAGCAAAGAATGTCGCAGAGAAGGTCCATAAATAAAGGCCCATTGAGGATGACGCCGATGGAGGATGGAGTAACGCAACCCAGTGACCTGCATTCGCGTCATTCACAATCCCACTCTTTGCCTCGGGTGCTCCGGTGCACTGGTACACTCCCTTAACAAGGGCACATACACGCATACATTCATCCCAAAAATATATGCCCGATTGATTCAGATCTTGATTCAACTTTTTGTTTTATTCAAACCTTCCTATGAATTAACTAAATTCACTACGCAGATAATTCAACTCTATTTATAAATACATTATTCAACAACAAATCATTCGAAATTATATTATTTAAACTTAACGTTGCAAAATTTCACCAATACAATTTTATCTTCATGGATTTTTTTTTAACATGTTACCTTGACTCTATTCTGCATAAAAATCAAAAATTAGATCATAAAATTATTGAAAAAAAAAATTCATTGTTTTTTTTTTTAGAAATTTTATAAAATAAAAATTTTTTAAATAAACGATAATTGGTTTAGTTTTACGGTCACCTGGTTCTTTTTGAAGCATAAAAAATGGAAAAAATTTTATTTTATCACGAATTTACGACGATAGTAATGAAAATTTGTAAAAATAAATTTTTCATTTAGTTTTAAAGCTTTGGGGGTTAAAAAAAATTTTATGTCGCCCAAAGACCGTTCATAAAATGTGTCCATATAAGTCCAGCAATTTCAAGTTTTTTTTTCCTGTACTCTACGTGTAGAAATAAACAATTTTTAAATATCAATTTTTTTATAATTAAAAAAAAATCTTTTTATTGAAAAATTGATATTTTTTGTTTTAATCATTCTATTAAAAAAAAAAAAAAAAAAAAAATGTGCGAGTGTTTAAATAAAATTATAAATATTATTTTTGAGTTAATATATTGTGGACTGTGAAATTCAGCAACTACCAAATAAATTTAAAAGAGTGAAACTTTAAAAGTAAAATAATAATTTCAAACCAAAAGTAAATTTGAAATCTGTAAAGTTTACTATTAAAATTGTATTTTGTGGAATGGGAATCTCAAATTTCAAATTTTTTTATTCAAAATTTCAAACTACTACTATACTGCAGTATAGAAAAATAAAACTGATTGATACGAAAAATAATACTTCACAACTCAATGAATCCTGGTTGTCCCAGAGTAGAACCCCGAGGTTATGGTGATGCTTGGTTGCCAGGCAACTTTGGGTCAATGGGAAGCTTGCTCATAGAAATAAAATTAGGTCGACCTTTGAGATCTCTCTATGTCTAACTATAAATTCCTCGCATCGCTCCATAACAGCCAAGCTTCTTTCTACGCCATTTACTCGACACATCAAATTATATATAATTGAGAGAAATACACATCGAGTTTTCTAAATATACTTTATACTTGTTTACTTTCTGCTTCGATCAATGAACAGCCGTGCAATAATGTGACAATAAACACTCATTATTTATCCCTCAACTTTTATTTTCAATGTTATTCTTCCTTCGTAATTAACGAAACGCAAATATAATGTTTTTGAACTGTTACAAGTCGAGTCAATAGTGTAAATAGTAATAAATGCTATTATTTCTATAATTATTCTAAAAATTTTTTGCCCCATATTTTTGTACATTATCTTTCACAAATTTAAATTGTTTTCATCGGAAAATTATTTAATATGATTTTACTTTGCTAAGTACCCAATCTAATCAAAATCAATTAAAATTTTGTTCTAATATAAGAGAATTTTCTTCTTTATAAATTAAGCTTGAGAAAAAATAAAATTGGACTATTGCGATGGTTTTTTATAATAAATAATTTGTACTTAATAATTTTTAGTATTGATATATGATGATATGTATCAATATCTTTTTTTTTTTTTAATAATTTTTATATAATAGAGATTTACAAAATTTCAAAAATTAAAAGTAAAAACTTTACAAATTAATGTAACATATTTTAGATAATTATTGGCTAGCTGCACTATTAGGTAGATACCGCCAATTACTTGTAGTTCAGAACTATAATTATTTTTGATATGTCAATATTGTTAATTTGTAATACTTACTGCTAATCTAGATATTTGTAATTAGATCCAAAAAGGCAATGATATAGAGAAATACATTTTACAGTTTTGTCAATGCTCAGCCATGGTCAAAATTTATGTATGATCATAAATAGTCATGTACTACTCATTTTTTTCCTACTCATCGATAATATATTAAAGTTCTGAAGTTTGGCATGGAATACCCCTCATTTATTTACGATACGTGAATGTATAGTAGCATGCACTGGAAAAGTCATATATAATTCATTCGATGGAGAATTCACATTGGTGAAAATTTTAATCCATAAGAAGAATTTTCAATTGAGAAAAGCATCGAAGAAGTTAAATTTTACGTATTTATCATAATAATTATAATTAATTTTTAGTCAAACTTAATAAATTTAACACAAAATACAACGAGTTTATATGTTTTTTATTAAATATTTCTTTCAATTTTTTAACCTGGAAGATAAATATAAAATGAAGATTTTTAAACAAAAATATTGCTTTATAATGAATTCTGACACAAAATTATTCTTTCTTATAAAATACTTTAAAATAAAACTGTTAAATGCTCGAATGAAATAACAAATAAATTAATCTATGTATGCTTATATACTATATAAAAATTCTTAGTTCTGTTTATAAAGGTATAATATATTTTAAAATGAACGGTAATTACACAGAAAAAAAAAAAAATGTTCTTGAATCAAGTATATAGTTTTGAAGAACTTAATATTCTTGATTTGAGTAGAAAAATTCTTGACTTAAGGAAATTTTTCTTGATTTAAAGAAATTTTACTTGATTCAATAGAATTACCCTCTTTAAAATTATATTCTTGGTTGAAGAATTTTTCTCTTGAGTCAAATTAATTTTTTTTCGTGTACAAAAGTTAATAAAAAACTCCTGAAAATAATACGGATAAATGTGGGTTTTTTTTTTCTCGAAGTTCATGATACATGACCGATAAACTAATAATAGCTCATTCAGAACAAGTTGAAAAATTAATAAAATCACAGCACCTATAAAAATAATTTCATTGGCCTTAATATAAAGCAGAGTAACTCTATACCTGGTAAATTTAAAATTCAATAATGACCTGCCCTTGGTTTATCCGTACATTACACTTCCATGCTCTAAATAGTAATTTCGCACATTTATTACGTCCGAAAAAAAATACATTTTATCAAATTTAACTCAATTAACCAAAGTCTTAATTAATTTTCCTTAATTTTTTTGTTCAATAAATATTTAAAAATAAAATTAGAGTTTGAAATTGATTAAAACGATATTTTTCCGGGAAACAAAAAAACAAATATCCAAATCAATATCGAGAATTTATTATATTAAGACACATCCGTTACATATTTTTCATTCCATGTCTTATATCTAAAAAGTACGTTAAAAATATATAACAAAAAAGGTTGCGTCAAGTGCCAAAGAGATAGAAATAGAGCCATTGACCTCCTGCAGTTCGCAATTGCAGTCTCTATAAACTCTCATCATATGATATAGGAAAGTTCACTGGCCCAGCAAAGCGCAAGCGTATTTCTGTTATCTTCTGACGTCACTGGATGGACTAAAGCTTCATTGAACCACCCCTGTTCGCATCCCTCCGAGGAACTTATCAATATTATATCAATTCCTTCCACGCTTTGCATCAAATAAATAAATAATACGTCAATAAGAAAATTTTAATTTCAATTTTATTATCCAATAAAACTTTCTCGAAAGTTAAACTTTACTGATTAATATTGTTCCACAGTACAAATATTTATTTTTTAAAACATTTCGACTTTTCATTCTCAGACTTTATTTATTTTTAATATCAACGTTATAAGTTTTAGTTGTAAGTAACAATCCATAATAAATTGACTTTTAAAATAAAATTTAATAAATAAATTAACAGTCGATAAAAGTGACATATGAGGAAAACTAAACCCGCATAAGTCCACCGGTAAAAACGTGAGCTAAAGTTAAAGGTGAATATGCGAATATGAAGGTATAGTAGAATTTACTATCAGCATAAGAGGGTGAAGGTAACTTTTAACTTGCGCAACCAGGTAAAAAATTCTTTCAATAACTGCATTATTAAGTGAGCTATATTATATTTTATATGCTCTTGTTTTCGCTGACCTTTTTTGTACAAAAGTATATTTTTATATTTATAATTCGTATCACACTGAAAATTATTTTAAATTACAGACTTTTTGACGACAATCATATTCATTTGGATATTAAAAACTTTTGATTAGTAAGAATAAAAAAAGTGAGACGAAATAAGCATAACATGATATATGTTGGAAGAAATGTTTAAACTTTCGATTCAATTTTAAGTTACTAATCGATAAAATATTAAAATATAATAAAAAAAAAAATCACGGTATGAAAAAAGGCTACGCCTATGAGACCTGCGAGGCTTCTCCGAGGGTTGCTATTAATCCATTTTACCGTTAGAAGATTTAAACGGCTTCTTATGCAATTCTATACGGTGTATTTGGTTTGTAATGTTTTTAAACCTTCCTCGTGTGTACTATATTTTATTTTAGAAATGTTTTATCTGTAAATTTAAATATAAATAAAATAATATTATTATTTGATTTTGGGTGCCTGTATTTATTTAATTATTGCTGATTAATACAAATTCTTTGATAGAACAAATGCCAATTATTGAATTTTTTGCTTTATTAGTTAGCTGTGTGAAAAATGGCTTTTTTTCATCATAATGAGTAAATTGCTAGTGTTAATATTGAATACGTAATGAAATAATCAAAAATTTTATTGTATAGAGCATTGGATTTGTAATTATTGACTTTTGATTGAAATTTCGTCGAAATTATGAAATCAACTGAAATCTTTTCAATTTATTTCTACAAAAAAAATTCTTCTAATTTTTTTATACGTTTAGTATTTTACCCAGAATTTTTATTTGAAATTTTCAGAATTCATTTTTAGTGCATAAAATTTTCATCTCGGAATATAAATATTACAATAATAATAATTCAACTTTTACAAATATCTATCAATAAAATATTTACAATAATTGATATGAAGTACCCTATAATTTTTTTACAATAACATTAATTTTTATATTCATTGCATTGAAAAAAAATTAACTTGATTCAATAGAAAAATTTTGAAGAGAGTTTTCGTCTTGATTCAATAAGAAGTAATTTCAGTTGATTCAACAATTTTTTGTCCTAATTCAAGACAATAGAACTTTTCAAAATTATTTTCTATTCTTTAGTTAAGTTTGCAACTAAAACGTATTTTTTATTTTTAAGCTTATAACGCGAATCCATTTCTCTTTCAGTGTACATGCACTTGATTGCAATAGTTTTTCATACATGTATAGTTAATGTTATAATTATAATTTTCGTTATTGTTGCATTACTGTAACATCTGAATAATTTGCACATAATTTTCATAATTGTAATTTAACTTAATAGCCATAACTTTTACACTTTCACATTTTTTGTTAAATGAATTTTACAGAATTTTCAGCTTTTAATTCTTTTAAAACTATAAAATAAATTTTTGTTTATTTTTCTGTTAATTGCTGTAAAATTTCATTATAAAAAAAGACGCTTGAAAGCTACAACCAACGATTATTCCCTCAAATATTTTTAAACATTTAGACGGTTACATGTACAAACTTTGATGAGAATAAATTAACTGAGGTTGCATGAAAACTAATTACAAATGTCACCTACTATTTCATGTGAATAATACAGCGAAATTTAAATTTAACGCATTCTAGCGCGCCGGTAATTACAAAAACTATAAAAAATTTGAGGTGCGGAAAATAGCCTTCGAAAATTCACCGCACTCAACTCGATGTAAATTTACAATGAAATTTTCTCAGTATTAAATTCGTTATTTAATTTAATATTATCAAAACATTTGTTCAAACAAAAAAAATATTCTTTGAAATTGTTTGAACAATTTTCTAATTATTTTATCTACAATGCTTAAGATAAGTTTTCTCTAGAAATTTTCTTACACAGTAAAAAATTTTGTGTTAAAAACTTTTAAGTAAAATAATTAATACGTTTTTTGTTGATTTAAGAGAATAAGTGTTAAATATTTATTTATTTATTTATTTATTCATTGTACGCCAAGCGGCAATATACATTAAAGATATAAAATTAAATTTATTAGATATATAGAATCAAATATTTAGCACAAAAATTTTTAATACAAAATTTTTTACTCCGTTTTTAAATTTGAATAATTCAAAACAATTAGACAAATATCATCCTTAAAAATTTAATACTTAATTGAAGACTAAAAACGTTTTATAAAACCAAACATATGTTAATTATAATAAAGTATATTTTCTAATTAGATGAAGACCAACATATTTCTTCAAAATATCGTAAAAGAAGAAATTTTTCATAATAAAAGAAGCCAATGGAACGAAAGTAGGAATATTCTATCAAGTTATCATAAAAATAGGCAAGCCGTCTTATGTTTCTGTCTTATTTCATTGTACAATTGAGATATGAAATATGACATAAACTTAAGGTGGTTCCCTATATAATCATCCTGAAGCTATCCTGCCTCGTAAACTGGTTGCTGGAGTAAGTTCTGGACTCAAAACTCCTGAAAACATTCCAAGGTAATAAGTTTTGGTTGGTAAATTTATCTTTATATCTTCATTGCATAATATAAGGTGAGATTTATTTTCAGTAGTGAAATTCATGTCTAGTCAGGCATAGTTCAATTAAGAGTAAATAACAATGACAATATACATATATAATAATAATTAACAGGTAGTAGCAGGTTAAAGGTAAAAGATAAAAGGTAGTGGGTAGTAGGGATGGTAAATAAAAGAAATATAAAGACGAAGCCGACGCGGGGTGCTAAGCCGAATCCTGAAAAGTGTTGTAGAGCTTAGTCGGCTAACGTTACTTATACTCTACTCTGGCAGTCGGTGTAGGGGACACGAGGATATCAGGCATCTTTCTCGCAACTGCTCGCATTCCACCCCTATTAGATTCGATACTTATATCTATACTTAACGGGTCTATACCATTTTACCGCAACTGCACATAACAATCTAAACTTTTTTTATTCTAACTCCATGATGCACTTTGCAAAATCTTGTTAATTTATTTAAAATATACGCCTGACATTATTTACTAATTGACCTATTTATTAAATTTATTCGTCTTATTAATAATAATTTATTAGAAAATTTATTTTGATTAGTCACAACAAATTAATATGTATAATTTATTTTAATATTTAGTCTTAGAGTGCAGCTTTGTTTCGACCGTAAATCATTATTATAATTAGAATAATATTTAGTAATTTAATAACTGAATTTAAAATATGTTTTTCTGCAATTACAATATTATAATGAATTAACTTTTTATTTTAATTAGATCTTTATCTTTCAATAAAAAAAAAAAAAAAATTTTTCCTATATTATATTAGTAACTTTCAGTAGGAGCAATTTTCTTAATTAATAATTAGTTATCAATATTATGATTATTTATTTTAATTAAAATTAAATATAATTAATGCTATTAATTTCACATAATTTTGTAAAGCTAAAGTAGAACTGTTTAGGATTAGCTGCACCAAAAATATTAATTTTTAAACAAGAAAATTTAGTGAAATAATTTTTAAACTATAAGAAAAAAATTATAATTTTTAGGTTGCATGAAAATTACGCTAAAATAAATTAAAAATAGTTCATAACAATTATGATAATTAATATAATTTGAATACTATTTTATTTAACATAGATTTCTTCGAACCTTTCGTTTTGCATATTCGGAACTAAGTACTTACAAATATAAAATAGGTCAAGTTAATCTCAAGGAAACACTGCTAAATCCTATTACACCGCATAGAATCATAGTTATAATTGTAAGAATGTGTATAAGTATTTATAAGCATAATTAGTGAATTCTAAAACTAGATCTTGTTGTTGTTCTTCTAATAAATACGTCCTCACACTCTTAAGGATTCACATCATTCGTAGCTCACCTCAATAATTAAATCATTAATTTATAGAATGTACAAAATAACATTACACCAATTTTATTTTATAAACCTTATTAAACTACTTTTATTATTCTTAACCTACTTAGTACGCTATATGCTATTTTGTTATCAAGCATTTGTCAATATTAAACTTTTCCTTTTTTTTATACATTACTATCCGCTAACTTTTTCTAAAAACGAAAAGAAAGTTATTTCAAAAATTGAGTTCTTAATTATTTAAATTGTTCAAGCTATAAAAAATATTACTTAAAGATTGCCTCGGGAGTGTTTTTGATAATAATTTAAATTTTAATTTTGTAAATACATTTAAAAAAAATTTAATCTTCTATAAAACGAGCCTAGAAATAATAAAAAAAAAAAAAACATTGAATAAGTTGAACAAAAAAAAAAAGTTAATACTTTTATTTTTTTTTTTTTTTTTATAATTTATAATAAAAATAAAAAATTAAATTAAATTTAGCAGATATTCAATAATTTTGTTAACAAACAAATTATGGCAAAAAAATTGACATGTAGAAATTTAAAAAAATAAAAAATGCAATTTTTTTTTAATAATTTTTTGCAACAAATTTGTTTGTTAAAAAAAATTTTTAAATTCCTAACTTAATACTTTTATTTAAAATTACAAAAAATTTTTTAATTCAATCCTCGATCGTTAAAAATTATAAAAAAAGATAAAATCTGATAAACTCAGTAAATATTAAATAAATATAATTTTAATATGTAAAAAAAAAATATTTATGAATAGATATTTAATTTATATTTGTGGCAAATATATTTATTTCGTTTATTTATTTACAAAATTTATTAAAAATTTAAAAAATATCTTTGATTTATGTATGTAAAAGGGTAATGTCTGCGCCTTGCATAACTTGTGTGCCCTTATTTCCAAAGATACACGTGTTTTCTACGACTAATACTTTCAACCGATTGGCCGGTACTGTAAAAAGCTGTTGCGCAATTGGTCGATGGATTAAGTTACCACGTGGGGTTGTAGTATAAAACACGAGGTAAGGGATGAAACTACTTGCAGTTCTATAAGAAACTTGTTAATGTTATGAGTGTTTTTTATTTTATTCAGTACTCATTTTGTTTGTCAGTGCAGTGATTGTTTGAAACTTATTTTTCAATTAAATTATACACCTTTAATTAATTAAAATATCAAATATGAATAACTAGTGCATTTTGATGAAAATAAAGTTAGCCGACGTTCAAAAATTTTTCTATTTTTTTTAACAATTAAATTAAATTGCAAGTAAAAAAATACTTAAAAAAAATTACACGTATAATTTTTCAAATTTTCTACATGTGAAATTTTTTTTTTAAATTTTGTGGAAACAATTTTTTCAATAAAAATAATTTTAAAAATTTTCAGATGTCGGCTAATTTAATTTTCATTGCATTTTGTCCTTGAATAGAATATTTTTAATAAAATCGGTAACTTGCGGATAAATAATAGCAGAAGTCCAAAAATAGTTTGGTTTTTAATAAATAAATAAAATTATATTCGGAAGTATAATTGTTTCTTCTTTTTGTTTTCTTTAAACATTATATTAACTAAATTGACAATTTCAAAAATTGTAATGCTTACACTTTTTTCGGTATCGTTTATTACCGCGAGTGTAATTTTAAATTACTGATTAATTTTAACACTAAGTTAAAAAAAAAAATGTTAAAATTAATGAAAATTAATTTAGCAGATATTTTATAATTTTAAGAATTTTTTTAACAAATGAATTATGTCAAAGAAAATGAGAAAAAAAAAATTGAGAAAATTAAAAAAACAAAAAATCCAATTTTTTAGAAATAATTTTTCGGAGCAAATTTATTTATTAAAAAAAATTAAAAAATTGTCAAGCAACTGCTAACTTTAATGTGATTAAAATTAGATTGAATTATAAATTTCGAAACGAGGACAGTGTTTAAGAACTGGTATTACCTTCGCATTCTAAAATCGAACTCAATGAATTTTGTATTAATGCTTGAACTATCCGGTCAATTCTATAGCACTTAAAGATGTTTATTCCCGGCGATTCACCTACTATACGGCTATAATACTAAATATTACACTGAATATATTTGCTACTGTGACACCGATCTTATTTAATGCCTTATAGGTGGATATACTATACCAGTATGTCAGATATCTTAACTAAAAATGAAGATTATTATTTTTTAATAAGTAACTCTAACTGAGTGACCTCAAATTTATTAATTCAATCATCAATGATTAATTCTATTAATGTATGTTAATTAAATTAATTAATTAAAAGAGGTGTGAGATAATTATCGATAAATGAAGATAAATTGGGCCTTAATGCAGCTGCTGGCCACTGCACAAGATTAGACATATGACTCTTGTGCGTGTGACAGCGGCTATGATGGGGCTTCTTTCATACAACAGCTTAATAATATATTCCAGTTAATATAAAGAAATATACACGTATGTAATACATACTCATATGTACTTTACAGTACTTGTGCTGGTAAAAAACGTATGAACAAAACTTTCATCAATAGTTGCTGGATATAAAAGGGGGAAGACCTACCGGCTTACACGTCAAGTATCGAATTTAGAAACTTGATATTTTGATACTTGTATACATAATCAACTTAATTTTTTTTTTTTTTTAGGTATCGTTAATTATTTATGTTTCGATTGGTATTATCGGGAGTGGATTGAAGAAATAATCTAAGTAACATATGAATAATTAAATTAATATTTATGAAAAGGATTTGTAAAGAAAAAATTTTCTCTCTTTCTTCTTTCTTTGTAATTGACTTATGAATTACTTATTATTTTTATAAGTATAAACTTTTTAATTTTTATGATTAATATTTATGTATGTACAATACCAATTGGCACATATTAAATAAAGAAAGATTTTTAAATATTAACATTTAGTTTTTAAGGTTTTTATTTTTATTAAAAAGAATTATTATTGTTCATATTTTTTGAAAACTATTAACTTTAAAATAGAGTTAAAAATTTTTTTAAGATCATTTATTATATTGTTGACATTTAAATAATTTATTGCAATCATTATTGACTATTTTATTTTTTAGTTTGAAGCACAGCAATGTTTTTATTGTTATGCTAATGAGTATGATTATATATTGCGATGAAATAATATCAATGTTTTTTGTACAGTTATAAGAAAATTTCAAAAAAAAAAATCTACAACGAAGAGGTGATCCAAGAAAAGGAAAACTGATTGCGGACATCATTTACTCTCTTATCTGTCAAGATTATTCTCATTGGGATATATACAAAAAACTTCCATTGTAAACTCACTCATCTTCTATTTCAATGATTGCAGGCAGAAACTTTCAAATACTATTTTTAATACTAGAAATAAGTCGATTTCATTTCCTAAAATTAATAAAAACATCACAGGTCAAAGTGCAAAATATACGGTCTTTAAATATTTTAATATATTACCAAACGAATTGAAATTTTTTGCTGGAACAAACAAATTACTGAAGATAAGTCTAATTCGATGGATAAAGCAATGTGACTTATGATTTTCTCTAAACTACTATTATAAATTAATTAATTATGTAAACTAGCTTTCTTGATTTGTAATTTAATTTATACCAGTTCTATGAACAAATGTTCTGCATCTCTATAGGACAGATATGTCATTTATTATACTATCTATTGATTATCTGTAATATTTTCTGGTTTAATAAAAAAAATTACTTTACACCAGATATTAAGATTAATAAAATCATATAGCTAATTGTTATTTTATTATTAATAAAAAGTATAAATATTTGAATAAATTTACTTATAATTTTGTATAAATATACTGTAAAAAAGATTCATTAATAAAATAAAGTTTAATAAATTACTTGAGTTAAAAGCTTACTAATAGGGTCTAATATCCTTAAGGTAAGTTCAAATTTTTTTTTAAATTTCAGTTCAGTTTGATTGAAAAATTGTTTTCAAATAAATACAATTCATATAGTTTAACATTATTTTTATATTTAAATACCAGTTCAATGAAACACTATTATACAAAATAATTTTATATACATTCATTTAATATATAATTTATAGTATCCTGCTTTAAAATTTAAAACACACCACACAAACAGATCATCAAGAGTCAATATAAAACAGATACATTTTATCATTAAATTCAAACCTGTGCTTTAGTAGTAACTGAGATTGCTAGATTCTCACATTTTCAAAGTAAGAAAATATATTTGTGGATACGGAATGTTTAAATTCAGTCGATATGCAATTCTTAGTTTTATATTTAATAAATCCTTCGGAGATTCCTTGAAACGAGACTCTATGATGTCATATAATCACTTTATTTTGATTACTGATCGATTGATCAATATTTGTACGCTTTTTAGTTATAATTGTAGCCAACAATCCATACTATCTCATTGTCAGTGTAATTATGGACCTTTTACTTCATCATTGTGCATTTTCATAGCAAAACATTGTATAGGTTTACAATCTCTACCGTCTCCAAAACAGAGCACTGTTTCTCCTTCATTTAAATCATGTTTAGCTATTCTCTCAGGTGATGAATACGTCATTCCACAGCTTTCTATTTCATTTCCTCCGTTTCCTGTAAAAGCGAAAAAAAAATCGTCAATTTTGATAAAAGTTTTTAATTCTTTATCTAGGTCAAAATTTATTTTTAATAATTTAATTATCGCTGGTTCTTAAATGAACTTTAGTAAAAACTTATAAAATATTAAATCAATTTCTTGAATGTCAAATAAATGGTGTAATCTATTTATAAAAATTATTTTTAATTTAAACTGAAAAAGTAAGTTTGCAGTTTTAATTTTAAATAAATGTCAATATATATATAAAAAAAAAGTATTAAAAAATTAAAGCATTACCTATACGTCGGCTGTTTGAACGTTTATGACAAATAACTGTCCTCAATAATGTTAAAGCTTTGCCATCTATTAATTCTGGATCAACTCTTAAGCTTTGTTTCACATGATACACCGCACCAGTGTAATTTTTTTTTGCAAAAAGCAATGATCCATATAAATAATTTGTTAATGGCTAAATAAAATTGAACAAAAAAAAAAATAAAACACTTTATTAGATTTATTTTTTATTTAGGATAGTAAATTAATATAAAACTCGCAATGTCTAATTCATTGAGTATTTATATTACGTTATTATGCAACAAATTGATCGCAAGATTTATGTATGTGGTTAGGCTTATTTATAACATGTAAATTTAAAGTACATAATCGATTTTTTTTTTCACTTCAATTTAATTAATAAGTTAGTGTAATTTTTTATATCAAAATATATATTATTAAAGAAAGTCGATCTAAAGATCAGCCTACAATTTAATCTGCAGTATATTTCTAACGCATACAAAAATCTTGATCTAAGGTGTAAGATAAACATGCAGGTTCTAAAAATTTATATGTATAATAGTATAGACGTAGATAGATTACCTCAATAGAGTTTATCCGAAGAGCTTCTTTGGTAGTTCTCAAAGCATCATCAATCAATCCAAATTTTTGGCTGATTGAAGCGATACTTACTAAAGGTACATCTTTGAATCCATTTGGGACAGTATTTAAAGCAGATTGAAGACAATCCAGAGCATTTCTAAATTTTCCAGCGATTCGCCAGTGCAAAGAAGCCAGCATCGACAGAACCCATGGCGCAGCAACTTTCTACGTAACAAATTTATAATAATTTAGTCATTTTCTGCATCAAATTAATACTCTTATTAGATAAATTTATACGTCACTGATTTTGTGGCAGTCAAAATTCTTTGTCCAATTTCAGCTAATTCTGAATTTTTAGCCAAACTTGTTAAAAATGATGTCAAACTGCTTTCAGGAGAACTAATTCCCATAGTTGCTTTTAACAATAACGGAGAAATGAATTTTGAGTCAAAAGAATTTGATGTCTGACAAATCGGTGGATACCAGGGTAATGCATGCTCTTTGCCTGAATCCATTCCAATCAATTCATTAATAAAAATATTAACTCTGAGAGAAAAAAAAATTTTTTTAAGTAAATAAAATTATCGTTAGTGAATTTTTTTTTCTTGATAGTCATGTAATACCTACATGTAGCCTTTGTTCTCTGGTGATAAATAAATAGGTATGTATTGTTTGGTATCAATAAGTAGCGATGGTTTTTCACATTCGCTCTGATCTGGCCAATTTTTGTTTTCAAACTCTCGATTACTTTTTTTTATTTCAAAATTATAGTACTTTGGTTTACTAGTCGGTTCCATAAAAACTGTAAAGAATTCCGTACTCCGGTCATTAGAATTTTTTGGTATTGGACTAAAGTGCTCATTTTTAGCTAATTAAAAATTGAAATAATAATAATGAATTAATCTAACAAAATAATAAAAATAAAAGTTCTAATATTTGCTTAAAGATAAAAATTTGAATAACTTACAAGGTAAAACTTTGGCGGTTGACATTCTGTCGTTTATTTTTTCAACTTGATTCTCAACATTTTTTAATTGCTGCAAACTAACGCCAATATCAACAAGAAGATTATGGGCAAACATTTGATTGTCATTAGCAACTTGACATGATAGCATTGCATCGTCGCCGTCACGTTGCATACAAGATTGGCCTCTATTTGATAAAATAGGCCCCAAACGATGAGCACGAAATGCTGCAAAAGGCGTTTTCATTCGCTCACACAATATTTTTTCTTCAAGCTTTAACCATTCTGTATAATCTTTTTGTTGTGCGTGTAACTTCGTCACTATGTCATCCAATCTCCTAAATAACAAATAAAACCCATGTGCTTTTCCAATCAACTTGTAACTATTGATAGAAAAAAAAAAATTGGAAAAAAAAAAGAAACGGGTGTATTTACTTGTGTAAAGCAGTGAGAGCTTCAGTTAAACTTTGACAGCATAATATAACAAATTTAGCTTGCTTTGCCTGTTCCATTGAAGGGGTAAGCCTCAAAGAATTGTCATAGCACGCTAATGATCGATTGTAATCACCTAAAATTGCATAAACATGCCCTAAAGCAAGATGTTGATGACTTTGTGTTGGCGCATAATCTATTGCCGCATGAAGAACAATGGCTGCTTCTGCTGAATATTTAGCAGCATGTAAAATTCCGCCCGTTGTTAATAATGGTATATCACGATATTGCCTTTAAAATTATTTATTCATTACTTTACTTTCAATATATTATTAAAATTTATTTTTATTTATAGTTATATAATAAAAAGCTTTTTATCTACCTAGGAGCTGTAACGATAGCCCGCCTAGCGCATTCAAGAGCATTAAAAGCATCTCCTTTTACTCGCCAATAAATAGCAGCAAGATTTAAATGCAACCATGAAGTGCTGTTTCTTTTCAATCCATGCGCTATTTGATGACCGAATTTATTTAAATCCGTTCCAGGTGGTAAATACTTTATCAAGCCTTTCTCTTGGTGTTGCGATAAATTTTTCCTATTGCGCATTGCCTGTTTTTTAAAAATATAAAATTATTGATTATACAGTTAATGGAAATTTTTTATCAATTTACTTACACTGAGATGTTCAAAAGTGTACATGCTAAAATCTAAAGGAAAAGTTTTTTTGCAATCTGGAATGGCTCGTTTGCCATCATCTGGTATTCCGTCGAGTAAATAATCTTTTTGTCTGTAAAAAGCAAATATATTTAAGACAAACTATGTAATGCATCAAATAATGATGAACTCGGTAATTTTATTCTTGCAGGCAAAATCATTTCAAACATTACTTATCGAAGGTCTAATTAGCAATTTTGGTCTAACTCCTTATTTTCTAGAGGATAATTTTTTAACATTTTGATGTAGCTATAGTTTAATTATAAATTATTTAAATGATCCAAACTAAAATATTAAACCTCTATTAGATATCAAATAGTTTTTTAAAGTGATAATAAATTTTGAACTAATTCTCTAAAATGGAGTTAGACAATTTGCTAATTAGAACGTCGTTATAAATTATACAACTTACGTTACACCCTTTCGGTAGCTACCATCAGTAGCAACACTAGCATAAAAATCAAAATCCTCCAATAATTTCCGATTAGATATACATTCTGGATTCGACGATTGCAACCAAGACTCTAAATCTCCGATAGAATTGAGAACAGCTATTTGACTATCAAGAACCATTTTTCTTGCCATTATTTTTTTATGCAATGATTGAACGATGTTCATTCGTTTTTCTTGTTGAAGAAGTGCAGGAAGATCATTCGGTTGGTTCATTTGAAATGCCGAGTCCAACTATAAAATACAATATCAATTTAAGTAATCATCAGAAATATTGAAATAATATCAGAGTATCAGGTGAATAAAATAAGCGGTATCTCATATCCATTATCAATGAGATCCAAATATAGCAATTCAAATCCGATTTTATCACAAATAAATTATTTAAACTAATTGATGAAATCCTCAAGCCAATCTGATTAAAGTTTTATCATCAATTCTACGGCAATTTAATATTAAATGATATATGTGAGATGTTGTTATGATAAATATATCAAAAATAAAATCTCTATCAACCAGTTAAGTGCTACATAAAGTTTATATATTTCTACATGTAATTAGTCATATCTTATCAGGTCTTTAATGTGTTGTCAGAAGCAATTTATCATTTTTCGGCTAATCAAAATTAAAGCATTAAATTAAATTTTTTGTTTTATAATTCCTACTGGCAACAATAATTATAACATTATTATACCTGTGGTTGGATTTTTCCATTTTCAGTGACAACCCAGTGAGTCGTACCAGATATACCAATAATTGCTTGAAATAACATAAAAAAAATCCTGAATGATTTTAATCTGACCATCATAATTTCACTTTTATTTTATTTCAATAAAATAAGTTTTTATAAAACAATAATACTGATTATTATTATTATTATTATTATTTTACATCAATAATTTGGTGTCTTTTTTCCAGTAAATTGAACCTAAATTTCATTTTATGTTTTTACTGATTTCTTATTAATTCGTCTCATTTTCATAAATTGCGAAACTTTGCTAAGACGTAAAGTCGCGCGAAAACAAATAATTTGATCAGCACTACTGAACTATTTTATTTTATTCAAGTGTTGAGACGAACAACTGTATAGTTCGATATTTGAGGTTACTACACGTTCATAAATATACGCTTTTCCATCTTTTACTCTCTTCAATTTCAACAGTGTCTCGAGAGCGAGATGGCTATACTTTTATCTTTTACCTGTTTCTTTTTCATTGGCTGTTACGTAACCAATGAAACTATGCGGTAACAGACCACGTGGGAACATTTGGCTATTTGATTGGCCATTTAAAAAAAGTGCGCTTTTAGAAAACATTTAGTTTCAATTTAATTATCAAAATTTATAATAATAAATATAAATAAATTTTTTCAAATTAAATTTATACTTATTGTGATTTTATTAATAATAAAGTTAGCCGACATTTTTTATTTTTTTATTTTGCTTAATTTATTAAATTATAACTAAAAAATATTTTTAAAAAATTGCACTTATTGTTTTTGAAGTTTTTAACAAATGAAAAAATTTTTTTTTATTTTTTTGTAATAATTCTTTAATAAAAAAAAATTATAAAAATTTTGAGATGTCGGCTAACTTTATTTTCATGTGATTTTAAATGAATATATTTAAAAAATACAACAATTTTTACTACATTTTTAAATTAAAAATTATAAATAATTTCCTCTAAGAATATTAAATTATAGAGAAAAATTTTTATGAAACCTTGTGTGAGACATATTTAATATTTATTATTTCATTGCGCTTGGGGGTAATTGTCAGTGTTTACCTGTCAAACCGGTATGATTCATAAAAATTGATAAGAAAATGATAAAATATGGTTTAATCGTTAAAAAATGAACTTTTTTTTAAATTATTAAAAATTTTTAATTTAAAGTAAATAATAATTTTTCAGTATTGGGGTTTAAAGAATCAAAACAATTAATTTTGAATTTTATTCCATTAGAAAATACAAAAATCCATGAGAAGGATTAAATAAAAGTTTTAAGTAAATTTACCAACAGATACTTTCAATAAAAGAATAAAAAAAAAAAAAAGTAATTTCAATTATTCAAAAGTGTCGGCAGTGCGACGACAGCATAAAATTTTAATATTACTATACAATAATTGAGTATCACCAAAGAACATTATGAAAAAAAATTATTAGCGTATTTTTATGTTATTTTATAATAACTGAGGTTTATAAAAAATAAATTAATAAAGTTTTGGAATATTAAAAAAATAAATAGATAAATAAAAAAATAACTTGAAAAAATTAATTGATCAATTTATTTATTTTTAAACATAAGTCCAGAAAATAAAAAAATTTATTAATTGTTTATTTTAATAAATAAGTAAATGATATTTCAACTGAAGACAACTATCATTGTTGCACGTACATGCGCAAGATCTTACGTTCATTGTATATAAGTGAAAGAATGAATATCGTGTCAGTGTAAAATAAATCAAAGTCTCACGTGGATCGGTAGTGGAATTTCAACAAATAGCTTGCGGCAAAAGATAAAATAATTGGAGCTGTACAAAATTTAAAAGTGTGATTTAAAAATACACAATGAGTCTCGTAAGGCAAAATTTTAATGCCGACTGTGAAAATGCGCTTAACAAACAAATCAATATGGAATTGTACGCAAGTTATGTCTACTTGTCAATGGTAAAGGCTAAAATATTGATTATTTTAAGTAGAACGTTTTTTTAAGTGAATTTAAAAATTTTAAATAATAAATACATTTTTTCTGATCCATCAGGCTTTCTATTTTGACAAGAGTGATGTAGCTTTGCAAGGATTGCATCAGTATTTTAAACTGGCTTCTGATGAGGAACGTGAACATGCTATGAAATTTATGACATATCAGAATAAACGAGGAGGTTCTATTGTTTTGACTGATATCAAGTCGCCGGAAAAAGTGGAATGGGGTAGTGCTAAAGATGCTATGACAGCTGCTTTGGAGCTTGAGAAGAAAGTCAACTCGGTAAAGTATTTATAACTTCTTATGATTTTCCAGTCGATAATTACGATCAAATTGCAGTATTTTTAAAACCAACAAAATCTATTTTTTTTTTTTTTTATTAACACTGCGTAGTTAAAGTTAAATATTATTATTTCTAAACGTAATGATAACGTTTATGCGCCGTTATCAGAGTCTTTTGTTTCTGTAAAAATAAAAAACACTTGTGTTATTCAAATGTAGAGCGAAAAAATGTATTTATTAATTTTAGAGTTTACAATCCCTGCAATTATTTTCATCAACTTATAAATTTCATCATTTCAGAGTCTGCTTGAACTTCATGCTCTGGCTTCAAATCACAATGATGCAAATTTGCTGGACTTTTTGGAAAGTGAATATTTGCAAGAACAAGTTGACGCTATAAAAGAAATCGCTGATCATGTCACCAATCTCGAAAGAGTCGGAGAAGGTTTAGGAGTATTCATGTTTGATAAATCACTGAAAGAATAATTTTTTAAATTATTTATCGTAATAAGTTTATTTTTTACTTGCGAATGTAATTTATACTTGTAGGTGTATTTGGAATAATTATGAAAATGATTTAATTTTGGCTTTCAGTCCTTATTTAAACAACTTATTAGTTCTGTCTTATTATCTTCGTTACTCAGAAAGAAGTAATATATTTTAATAGAACCAAGATATCATTTCAATCTCAGTTAAAATTTTTTTATTTTTTAAGACAATTTTTTATTTATTGGAAGCAAAGATCATCTTGAAAAAAATTTAAGGAACTAGAAGCAATAAGGACTGAATGCTAAAAATAAAATCATTTTCATAATAAATACTTTAACAGTCCAAAGAATTATTTGGAAATATGTACACCATAATTTTAAAAAATTGGGAATAATGTTGGATTCTCATCATCAGAAAATTAAAAATTCTAATATTTTTATTGTTAATGGAGCGGTATGTAATTTAAATACGAAAATTATTATAAGTAAATTGATTGGTGCTTGAATCTTATCATTGTATTACGTTGCGCGCAATAATAAGCAGTATATGTTGCTGTATAATTAAATTTATAAAGCGTTAATTGAAGTTATTATGAATATGTTAATTGTTGAATTAAAATTGAAAGAAAAACAAAAATAATATTAGCAATTAAAAGCTAACAAAATAAATTCAATAATATTGATGAATTATATAATAAATATATATACAAATTTTTTTACAACTGTCAATTGTCTCTGGCATTACTTCATTACAAATTATATTTGTAACCTCATAATCAATGTCAAAATTTTAGTACTAAATTTTAAAAAAAATTTTTAAAAATAATGTCAATAATTCAAAAGATACTTTTTCCAAAATTGCTCACTGTTATTCCAAAACGTACTTATTACATAAAAGATAGAAATGAATCGAATGGGGAAATTTATTCATCAAAAACTCCAAATGATTGTGATGGACAAATTCAGAAATGGCCTTCAGAAAAGAGGCTTCAATTTAATTTTCATCCTGAAACAGAAACAGCTTTTAATCAACAGATCGGTACCGAATTTAAAGCTTTTTATAATTATTTATCTATGGTATAAATAAAAATAATACTTATATACTATTTTTACATCACCAAATATTTAAAGTACTCTA
Organism: Cotesia congregata; assembly: GCA_905319865.3. Classification (NCBI taxonomy): domain Eukaryota; kingdom Metazoa; phylum Arthropoda; class Insecta; order Hymenoptera; family Braconidae; genus Cotesia; species Cotesia congregata. Next base: position 4,438,085 of record CAJNRD030001123.1, on the reverse strand, counting down.
TGAATGTAATCCTTATTTTCTGTGAAATAAGGCGGCATTTTTTGGCCGAGCAGATGTAGCAATGCCCGGATGTCAATCATTTTTTACTCAAATGTACACGGAGGAGTTTGAACATGCATTGCAATTTTTAAGCTATGTAAACATGAGAGGAGGATCAGTGAATCTGTTCGGTATCTCACCTCCCAATGTGCAAAACTGGAATTGTCCACTTTATGCATTCAAAGTACTGAAAAAATAATAAATTATTTAGATTTGATATCATATAACTTAATAATACTGTCAATTATATAATATAATACATTTACCGAATATTAATGATAATTTCTATAACTTTAGGAAGCTTTGAAACTAGAAATTGCTGTAACAGATAAACTAGTAACTGCAAATGAAATTGCTGAAAGGCACAAAGACTTAAATGCAAGTGATTTTATTGTCACTGGCTATTTGGAAAATCAAATGAAAAGTGTTAATGAATTTGAGAAATTTATAACCGTTCTTTCTGGTATTGGAGATAAAACTCTGTCAAGATTTATGTTTGATAAAGATTTGTTGGATAATTATGTACTTTCAAAATTTAATGTTTTACAAAATAAAAATAAAGACAATTGAATTATACTAAAATTTGTATTAATGAGTGCATGTATTATTTATTTAATGTAAATTTATACAAATTCTACTACAATTGTATACAAATTACGACAAAATAAAAACAGAGTCAAAATTTATGACACTGAAATCAGCAGATTTTTTTCATTAATTAAATTAAAACTAAAAATTTTTTTTTTCTAATTGCACTAATAATTTTTCAAATTTTCTACATGTTAAATTTTTCTTTTTATTTTTTTTAAAAGAAAAATCCTGAAAATTGTCAGATGTCATGAAAATTAAATTAGTAGCCGATATTTAATAATTTTTAGAATTTTTTTTAACAAATAAATTATGGCAAAAAAAAAAAATATAAAAAAAAATTGACATTTAGAAATTTAAAAAAATAAAAAATGCAATTTTTTAAAAATAATTTTTTGGAGCAAATTTTTTTGTTAAAAAAAATTAAAAAATTCTCTAGTGACTGCTAACTTTAATGTCATAAAAATTTTCACATGTAGGAAATTAAAAAAATTGTACGTGGAATTTTAAAAAAATAGTTTTTTAAGTTCTAATTTTTAATAAATAAAAAAAATCAAAAATAATTGAGTGTCGGTTAACTTAATTTTCATTCAGATGTCTGCTAATTTTATTTTCATCAAAATTTTAATATATTTTTTCAATTTTACAATGAAAATTTTTTAATTTCCACGGCAAAGAAATTATGTTTCTTCAAAGATTATCTACAAAAAACTTTGACGTTTCAGAACTTCGTAAGTCTGGGGATCACAACGTTACCTAGTATTGGATAAAATTTGCTAAGGACGACTTAATCATAGTCTCAAACTCATTAGAATTCTATTAGAGTTCGAATGACAGTAAACGTAATAAGTACATAGTATTTTTAAGTTTAATTTGCTTAATATTATTATGTTTAATTAAATTTAATTTAATATGTTTAATTTATAATGATTAATACGTAATAAATTCTAATATTTATGTTCATATAATTCATACTCGCGAAAACTTATATATATTACGGAAATTCTCAGTAATTAAGAAAATAAGAAAATTTCTGCAATTACCATATACTGACAAGTTAGAAAAAAATTAATTTTCAATTTTCTCCACCAGTCGTGTTCGTAGCGCATTTCGAAACTCACCCAAACGTCTGTTGTTGATGTTTACAATTTACAATACTTGCCGCCAAATCTTTATATAGCCAAAAAATCTTACTTTTGTGAATCACTTGTTGAATTACTTAATGATATTTTAAAAATTAAATAAATAAAAATGGATAATATTACAGATCTTCTCAAAGTTTATTACTCAAGATTATTTCCTCTTGATGAATATTACAAATGGCTCAGCTACGGAGATGGTAATGTATTATGTCAAACTTAAATTTCGAAGGTTATAATAAAAACTTGTGATTTCAGCGGATCTATTCAAGCTCAGAGAATTTTCATTTACCCTTGAAGGCGACATATATATCCGATATCAAGCCTTTAATGATCAGAATGATTTAGGAAAAGGATTAGTATCAATGTTTCCAGTGAAAATTGATATTGGCGCAGTCTTCAATATTTTGTAATTTTTAATTCACATTTATTTATATAATTTAAGCAATTCTATTTATTAAAATTTAATTGTAATTTTACTTGCAGTCCAGGAGAAAAATCAGGATCTAAAAAATTAGAAGCTATGGAAAGAGAACTTGTTTTTGATATTGATTTAACAGATTATGATGAAGTGAGAACTTGCTGTTCAGAAGCAAATATCTGCAACAAATGCTGGAAATACATGTCAATTGCTTGTAAAATACTTGACGTTGCTCTTCGAGGTAGTAATTATTTAATAAATCGTATTTATGATAATACTAAAATTAGTCGACTTTTTTAAATTTTTTCTATTATTAAATTAGAACAAAAAAATATTTTTTTTAAATTGCACTTGCAGTTTTTCAAGTTTTTTACAAATGAAATTTTTTTTTTTTATTTCTTTGTAATAATTTTTTTAATGAAAAAAAATTCTTAAAATTTTCTGATGTCGGCTAACTTAATTGTCATGTATTTATGTATAATTTTTAATGATTTATAATTAATATTTTTTTTTTTTTATTTACATAAAATACAGATGACTATGGTTTTGAACACATATTGTGGGTATTTTCTGGTCGACGTGGTATTCATGCATGGATCTGTGACTCAGTAGCTCGGTCATTAGATTCTTCACAGAGAGGAGCTATTGCTGAGTACTTTCAATTGATTTTTGGAGGTGCTTATTCTAAAAGAAAAGTCAATTTATACAAAATTCACCCATCAGTTAGACGAGCACTAAACATTATTTCTCCTATTTTTGTGCCAATGTGTGTCGAAGAGCAAAATATGCTAGGTACGGAAAAAAATATCAACAAGTTTTTAATACTTTTGCCTGATGATGACACGAGGAAAGAAGTTAAAAGCTTATTTGAGAGATATACGACCAGTTTAGACCGATGGGATGCATTCTTGAGTTATTATGAACAAACCAAGGGAGTAAGTATACTTAAATATTATAATATTAAAGTTAGCCGATGTTTTTGATTTATTTTCATCAATTAAATTAGAACTTAAAAATATTTTTTAAAAATTGCACTTACAGTTTTTCAAGTTTTTTAAAAATCAAATTTTTTATTTTTTTATAATAATTTTTTAAAGGAAAAAATTCTAAAAATTTTTAGATATCGGCTAACTTTATTTTCATTAAATATTGTTTGAGTTAATAATTGAAATTTTTTTTTTTTACTTACCGCTAATTATTTTCGTTATAGAAAGGTTCTAAGTGGAGACAATACAAGAATTTCATTGATGAAGTAATGATTGAATATTGTTATCCTCGACTGGATATAAATGTAACTAAAGGCTTGAACCATTTACTAAAATCACCGTTTTGCGTTCATCCTAAAACTGGTAAAATATCAGTTCCATTTAATCCAAAAGCTGTTGATAAGTTCGACCCGATAACAGTTCCCACCATACACAAAGTTATTGAAGAAATCAATGCTTATGATAATTTAGACAAAACTGTTGAAGGTGATTCCAGTCAGGCCAAGAGGATAAAAGATTACAAGAAAACAAGTTTGAATAAGCCTTTGCATGTATTTAATGAATTTTTACGGAAATTAGAACTTGCGAGAACTAAGGAAAATATTGCAGCGGTTGAGTTTATGGACTTCTGAAATTATAATTCTGTCACTGAAGTTGATTAAATTATTTTTTATACTCTTATTTCCTTTTGTATACAAAATTATTTTAAGATATTGAAAATATAAAATTAAGAAACAAAAAAAAATATAAGATTATTTCTATAATTACAGTTAATTTAATCTTAGAGTATAAATATCATTAGAAATAATCATCAAGTATTGATATTTTAAATATAATTATTATTGAAGTTTTATTATTGAAATTGAAGTTCCTGCTCATTTCGCATATCAGTTCGAAATAATTCTAGCGTTGAAACTGTACCTAAATATATTTACTATATTATGTTCACCATAATAAAAAGAATGTAAATAACAATAGAGACATGCCGGTTGATAGAAACTTGTAAATAATTTTAATTAAAAATACAAAATTAATTATAAAAATGAACAAAAGAACTACGGTATTATATCTAGTACTTAATGTATTTTTTTCGATACTAATAGTCTTGTTAAACAAATGGGTGTACTATAACATTGGTTTTCCAAACATAACTCTGTCAATGATACACTTTATAGTGACATTTATTGGGTTGATAATTTGTGAAAAATTTGATGTATTTTGTATAAAAGATGTTGCTGTTAAAGAAATGTTATTTATTGCAATGACCTTTTGCGGTTTCGTTGTGCTGACAAATTTGAGTTTAGCACACAATACAGTTGGGACTTATCAGATTGCTAAAATGTTGACAACTCCATGTGTCATTATCATACAAATGTCATTTTATAACAAACACTTTGGTCTCCCAGTTAAATTAACACTCATTCCAATTGTATTGGGAGTAATTATTAATTTTTATTACGATATACAATTTAATATTCTAGGAACTATTTATGCGACTCTTGGAGTACTTGTGACATCGCTTTATCAAGTGGTAATTCATATTATTCTTTACAATATTCTTCTCTCAAAAATGACATTAAAGTTAGCATTCACTAAACAATTTTTTAATTTTACAATTTTTAACAAACAAATTTGTTCCGAAAAATTAGCTTTAAAAATTGCATTTTTGATTTTTAAAAATTTCTACATGTTAATTTTTTTTTCGCCATAATTTATTTGTTACAAAAACTCTTAAAATTATCTACTAAATTAATTTTTATCTTTCTAAAAGATAAATTATTTATTGAAATATTTTATTTTGTTTCTTACAGTGGATCAATCAAAAACAAAAAGAACTACAAATGGACCCTATGCAACTTTTGTATTATCAAGCTCCTTTGTCTGCTCTAATGCTCTTATTTATTGTACCTATTGTTGAACCTGTTGGTAGTACCTTGAGCCACAATTGGTCTATTTTTGATATGGTAAGTTTTATATTTTTAAATTAATATTTTTTATTTAATTAACTTACTTGATTTTTTGTTCTAGGTCATGGTCCTGTTTTCTAGTATTGTAGCATTTTTTGTTAATCTTACGTCTTATTGGATCATTGGAAAAACATCGCCCTTAACGTATCCTTGTTATTAATTATTTATAATCAACTAGATAGAAATGACTATTCATACGTAAAAAAATCCTGATAAATCCGGGCCGTGATGGCTCTATATTTATCAGGATTTTTTTTTTTTACATATTAATAGACATATTCTAATTCAACACAATTAATGTTAACCAATATTTTTTCCTTAACATTCACTAATATAGATACAATATGGTTGGACATTGTAAATTTTGTTTATTATTATTAGGTGGTTCAATTGTATTTAAAGAATCTCTAGCGTTAAATCAAGCTATTGGAATTACATTAACTTTAGGAGGAATTATTTCTTATACTCATGTGAAGGCAAGTTTAAACAAACAATTCATAAATTAGTTGAGTATTTATTAGTTATTTAACTAGAAGTAAGTTCTTGGAATTTATTTAAATTCACATTTAGTTATTTAATGCAATAAATCTGATTTTTAAATATTCTTTTGGCAAGAATATGAAGAGATAAAAAAAAAAATAGTCATCTAAGATTACCGAGATCTTATGCAACCAATAATTTATTACTTTCATGGCCATCTTATTTTTTATGACTAATTCTTAAATTTTTTTTATTTAGTTCAGTAGTCGAAGTAAAAATAAAATTTTTTTTTAAGGTTTAAAATAAGTCACAAAAATATTGACTGAAATTTTTCATGGTCAAAAAAAATCGACCATGAAAGTAATAATTAACTAATGTATTTATAAAAATGACAATAAAGTTAGCCGATATTTTAAAATTTTTAAAATTTTTTTTATTGAAAAAATCATTACAAAAATTTTTTTTTTTTTAATTTCATTTATGAAAAATTTGAAAAACTGCAAGTGGAATTACAAAAAAAATTTTTTAGTTTTAATTTAATAAATTAAACAAAATAAAAAAAAAAAAATGTCGGCTAACTTTATTATTATAAAAAAAAATTACAAGATATCGGTAAATCTTATTATCATTAATTGAAAGTACTGACATTAATTTTTCGTATTTATAATAAATAATAATTAACTTAAATTCACAGATGAAAGACAATCAATTGACTGCAGAGTCACAAATTGAAGAAGGAAAGCCTTTTGTGCATAAGATATAATCATAATCAAATTAAATATCCTGTTTCATAATAATATTACCTTGAAATCGTATGTGAAAGCTCGATGATTTTATCGTACAAGTTACTGATTATTTGATATATCAGTGATTAATTAATGCACGATATCAAAATGAATATTTATTTATATTATTGGCTTAAACGTCAGTAAATATTTATTTTCAGACGGTTAAAATCTTTGTTGTAACAACTGTATATAACATTTTTTTTATTTTACATAAATTTACAATTGTTCTTTTATAACTGTAAAATACTTTAAAAATATATGTTAAAAAAAAAAACTTTGCATCATTTCCTCTTATAATTTGTTACTTTTTTTTACTCTTATGATTCTATTTATAAGCGTCGCATTCCATTGAAATTTGAAGCGACAATAATCTGAATTCCAAATCAAAAAATAATGAAAATATTTACTTAAAAAATTTATAAAAATAATCTATCCTTTTTAATTACAAGTTGTACTAAATAAAATAAGTGTAATATGAAATTATAATTATATTGTATTGTAGTGAGCTGTATACATAATTCTGTAAATTACAAAAAAGGTCATACAATTATTCTATATAACGATGAATTATGGTAACAAAAAAAAAATATTTATAGAGCACCGTTGAACTTAATTTAAATAACGAGTACAACACTCGTTCTAAAACGTCCAATTCTATCCTTCAGCCAACTTAACTCTATAATCACTCTACATGCATATACCGTGGTACATACACGCTGTTCAGCAGTCAGTAGCTTCAAGTAATACTTACAACATATAATATAAATATTATACACAACGTATCATATATTCCAATTCTGTTTTATCTTTCTATTCTTTCAGTGCGCAATTTAAAACGCATTTTATCGTTGACACAAAAGTTATTTTCAATTATTATTATCAGGATTAAAGTTTATGTATATGTATATTATCAAGCTATTAAATAAAATATAGCATGACTTAACTTGTTGTCGTGACGGTTTTGTATTTTTTTAATTTATTTTTTAAACTTAAGGTGAATGTAATTGTGTATACTAAATGTAAAGACGACAATTATTCGAATCTACAAGCGAAAGTTTTTAGAGTAAATATTTTTTGTTTACTTTTTATTTTTTTAATAATATACCCATGTGTTTTTTTATATAAAAAAAAAAAAAACAAGTTATTTATTTAACAAGTGATTAATTAATAACTATTTTACGTTGATGATTATTTTGCTCCAGTATTAATAGATATTTATACTTTAAATATTTGTTTTTATTGTAAATATTTCAATTGTTTACTAAATAGTTTACAGTTACTGTAATTTAATATTCAATGTGTGTAATTATAAATATTTATAACTGTCACTCCAAAATAACCTAACTTTTTACTAAACAATGCAACAGGTGTTTAATTTCTTTTTTTTTTTATTGTTCAATAATAGTGTTGTTAAATTATTTGCTGTATAGTAAATTTATGGTACAGAAAACAAAAAGTATTTGACAGTTTTTATTAGTTTTTTAATAAATAAATGGATTAATGTGTAAAAATATAAAATAAAGTTTAAAACAACAGGTATTAAATAATTTTATCATTCACAGATATTTTTTTGATTTAAAAATTTATTATTAGGTATTTTCCTAAAAAATATTGAATATCAAAAAAAAATAACTTTAACTTTTATAAAATTTTTTCTGGTATTTAATTAAGTTATTAAAAAGGAGAAAATTCAATATTTAATTTTTTTATTTTAAATAAAACAAGTATTGGAAGATTTTTGACATTCAGTATTATTTATTTTACATATAAGACCATTAATTAAAATTTTTTATAATTTCAGGTGATTTAAAATCCAGGATTCAGTTTGATTGATGTAAAAATACCGATGTTTAATTGAGCGTGAATAAAGTGAAAGTTAAAGGCTAAAAGATGTCTTACTTGACGTCTGAAAATGGCACGATGGTTAATATGATAAAGCAAAAGTTTGAGCAAAACTTGTCTACTAAAACTTCAATTGAAAACAACACTAAAGATAATCATGACAATGAGGATAATGACCAGAAAGAACAATTACGCAGATCACTAAGTGCTTCTCCAGTTAAAATAAAAAAAAACTTGAAGCTAAATGTCACGAGACAGTTATCGAATCCTGGTAAAAATATTAAACGAACGCCGGCTTTCAGGGGAGACAAGCTTACGAAGATAAGAAACTTGCATTCGCCGTCCAAGGAAAAAGTATTTTCCATAGTTAATCAAAATGTCAAAATATTCGAAGAGAAACCAGAGTACGGTAAGCTAGGTAAGGTCAAAAAAAAATCTATAGAAGATGATGATGATGATGATGATGATGATGATGCACAAGATAAAGATTTTGATGTTGTAGATTATGGTGACAAAAATAAGTACGAGTATAAAAGTATTAAGAACAGTAATCGGCCACCGTTGACCAAAGAGAAGAAGATAACTAATGAAAATTCTGTTAAAACAACTGTGATCTCACGACAGAAAAATATATCACCTATTTATAACTTAGATTATGATTTTGGTCAGGCATCAAAACGTCTTAATACTACTAATGATCATGTTGTTTCATTTAATAATTTACAAAAAAAAAATCCAACTCAATTTGACAAATTTATAATGAATGGTGCTGAGTATACAAAAGTAATAAAATCCAAGACTGTTAATGATAAAAGTATAAAATTTAATGATTTTACTCAAGATAATGATGGAGATAATACAATGATAGACATTAGAGAGGAATTATCACGACGAAAATCAACGAAGCTTGAGAAAGATGAGTATAATAATAATTCATGTGAAGCAACTGTAATTATCCCAGCTGCTTCTTTTTCAAAGTCTGATGATGAATCAACTGATGAATTAACCAACAGACTGAAAGCAGCATTAAAAGCTCCACTGCCATCTGGTCCTCCACCAAAAAAACCTCCCAGGACTTTTGCTCACTGCCCGGTAAGTCGAAGATATAATTTAGATGCTGAAGAAAATGTTAAATCTTTGTGGACTCGTGATAGACTAAATTCTTGTGGAAAAAATACCGGACTCGATGTTACTGGATCGTCAAAATCTGTTAGGAATTATGAAGTTATTCCTGGTGATGAAGATAGTAGTGAAGCGGATAATGGCAATGGTAACGATGATGATAATGATGATGATGATGATGATGTTGTTGTTTCTGGGTCTTCAAAAGACCGGGTAAGAATAGGAGAGAAAGAAACTGGACTAAGCTCAGCACACAATGTACAAAATTTGAATAGTGCATTGCCCAGTAAAAATAGTTCAGCATTAAATGACATTAAAGAACACTCTCCCACGGCATCAACGAGTTCCGTTAAATGTCGCACCGTTCGTGACTCGAAGAAAATGTTGGAAAAACTTGAAACTGTGTTAATTCAACATCAAAAAGCCCTGGGACCAAAAGTTATAGTACCTAGAAAAGAAAAATTCGAATTAGATATGCATTTTAATAATAATATCAGCATTAATAATAAAAAAAATCAAAATGATTTGAACAATATTGAAAATACGGATAAAAATAAATTTTTCAACAGGCTATCTTGTACATTAGATGATCCTAAAAAAGGAAATAATGAAAGTAAGAATTCAGAGTCAAAAACACGTAAGCACTCGACGTTTGATTGTTTGCCATATTTAAATTGTGCGAGTCCAATGATGTATGAACAGCCGAATTTTAAAACATACTTTACAGAATCATCCTCGGTGTCATTAAATGGATTGAAGTCTAAATCTGATGACGTTTTAAATAATTCAATTTCAAATATTTTAACGAGTAATAATGATTTTTATGATCAGCAATTGAGTCCAGCTGCTAAAAGATTATCAACAGAATTAACGACATTTCTTGACGGTAAACGGCGACAAAGTAATTCATCAGCTAAAAATGAAGAGCGTATTTATGCAGAGCCATTTTCATTTGATCAAAAAAGCGGTACAGATATTATGGAGTTAAGTAAATTATCACCGGAAGAGCACAATTATTTGTCCCATAATTGGCATCAGTGTGACAATGGATTTATTAGTAATCAAAAGCGGCAAAATACTTCTGATGAATCATTATCCTTTCCGCCGAGAGAAAAGAAGAGAGAACCCGAGTTGCATTATATGGTATATACTCAAATTAATAATTCTTTTATTTATTTTTTTTTTTTCACTATTTTTCAGCGAATAAATAAAGCACTAGTTCACACGATCCCGTTAATTGTAAAGTACCCATATAATCAAATATTCCCACAGTCGTTCAATAAATATATTAATAGTAATGTGATAACTAATGGTATTAAATTATATATTTTTTTATTTGAATAATATTATTTCTACTCATTGTATTATTTTTGTATAATTTAAAATATTATTTTTTATCACAAAACTATCAGTCACTTCTCGTTTTTTAATAGTTAAATAATCTAGAACAGATAATAAATTTTTAGCATAAAATTCTCACTCTGTTAAAATATCATGAGAAAATTCGTCATTTTATTGTTTAGTACAAAGTTTTAATGCTCTAAATTCCGTAGCAATTATCTTCAAATGTGTTTTATTTTTTAATTATCATAATAATTATAGTCATCTAATTGACCCAAAAAATGAAAAGATCTGATGATATGCTGGTAGATTGTATTGACTTGAAATTTTCCCCATAGGCATCAATTAATTACCTAATATAATTACTTGTATTGTGCTGTATCTATATATATATATACTACAGATAAATAATAATTATCTTTTTTTTTTATCAGTGTACACCAATAGATCCACTTCTTTTGGAAAATAACAATAACACATCAAAAACTAAGGAGTTGGATAAATTATCACAAGATATTAATTTTCATACATTTCTCAATAAATCCAATTCATTGTCCAGATCATTTTTGGACGGACCAAGTCAAATTAAGGTATAAAAATATGAATTTATAATTATGAAAAAATATTAATAAGAATGGACAAATAATTTTTTTTTATTATTAATTTAAAATCCTTAATCAACAACATCACATTTTTCAATAGTATCTTCTATAAAATACGCCTTAATGACATCTGAAACGTGTTAAATTTGTATTAATGAATAGAAGTGATGAGAGAACGTAAAAGAAGCTGCACAAGATACGTTATGACTCATAAATTATATTCAGAGTGATCTTTGTTTTCATTTGTACTAACGTTAGAATAAACCACAAGTTATAAACTCTGATTTTTGTATTCATAAAATTTATAAAATTTATATCAAATCAAAAATCTATTTACAACACAATATACTTTAATAATAGAAAAAAATAAAAATAGATTTTTATTTATTCGCGCGCATTTACTAAATTGAAGTCCTTATTGATAGATGTATATATCATAACGACGCCCATCACTAATAAAACTTATTTATTGATGACGTAAAGAAAACATATAATGTATCAATTACGATGATTCAATGTAACGTCATAAAAGTAGACACATCCTAGTGCGCTTGTGTTTTTTTAAATAAAAAAATATCTCTAAAAATTGATTTAATATACAAAAACTTTTTATTGATAAAAAGGTGGAGCAGCTATTGAATCAAGCATTCAGACAGAGTACGATGGCTGGAGTGGAGATATCGACTGACTCAAACACTTCTTCAGACACAGACTCCATAGCCTCTACACCCTCATCAGCCAACGACGAACTGTCGAGCTTCAATGAAAAATTACGATTGTTTAAGCACCGAGAAAACAGCACCAGTAAAACAAATAAAGAAGAATTGCATCGTAGTCTTACTGAAAAAAGGAAACATTATGTTAGGCGTGTTTCTATAAAGTATTCGGAAAAACATGAGACTAGCCTTCGAGACCGACATGATAAACTGTTTGATGTCTGTTTGCTTGTCGAGCTCAATTTATGTACTAGAGAACCGTACATCAAAGATAAATATCCTATATATGTAAGTACAGAATATATTTTTATATTAAATTGATAAGACAGAAAAGCTTATTTTTTTTTCTACATATTTGCAAACAAAATTTTTTAATATTGAAATTCTTAAGATTTATTTTATTGAAAATTTTATTTAACGTTTATCTTGAGCAATTAAAAAAAATGTATGTCTTTGTTTGAAATTATTAAATATATAATCTATAAATGATCTTAATTATTGATTTTTTTTTTCATAGGCAAAAACACCAGCATGGATTGAAAATTTTTGTTTTCCTGACGCTCAAGATTGGCCATCATCAGACTTAAATCAAAATCAATTTTATTCTCTATTTTTGATGAACGATAAAGGTGACTGCAGGTACGGTTATTGTTGCCGAGTTAAACCAGAAGGTGGACCGATACTACCCCTTGCTTACTGTATGATTACTAAATTTCGAGCCAGTGGATTTTATCACAAAGTTTTATTAGAACTTGAATCGCGACACGGATTACCTGATAAAAGACGTAGAAAATTTATTGAAGATTTGTATAATAGTCCAATGCCAAAGCCAGGCAATTGTATTAAATTAACAACTGATAAAATAGAAATATTAACCGTTAGTAGCCATAACAATAATTTTATGAGTAATGACAATGACATTTGTTCAACTGCTAGTGAAACAAATGGTACAAATGATGTCATATTAAATAATGAACATAGATCTGTTAAAGTAGAACCTGGCTCGCCAGAGAAAATAATTGTACGTTCAGGTGATCCTAGATTAGAAGAAAAAGACATGAGTCAATTATTTGACGCCGTAAGCAATAAAGTACTTATATTTTTATTTGGTACTTTATTATTGGAACGCCGTGTCGTTCTCGTTTGTGAAAAATTAAGCAAACTGTCGTCGTGCGTTGAAGCGCTCCAGAGTTTACTTTATCCATTCAATTGGCCGCATACATTCATCCCCGTTCTACCTGATATTCCAGAGCTATCTGAAATTTTACAAGCACCGCTGCCGTTTGTTATTGGTATTTTGAAGTCCAAAAATGGAGTAAATACTCAAGTGGACTCTGTACAAGATGGAATTGTTATTGATCTCGATACGTCGAAAGTCCTTTGTGCAGTGGGAGACGAGTCAACTATTTTGCCGTCACGACTGCAAAAAGGGATCCGGTGTGCATTGCAATTGGTATCGAGCAATGTCAGGCCAGGTGATGGAATCAGAAATTATCTTGTTTCTGAAGCATTTCTTCGGTTGTTTGTTGAAACTTGTATACACTTTGATAAACATTTAGTTACACAGCAAGATGGTAAAATTATTTTTCAGGTAATTTTCAATGAAAATGACGTTAGCTGACATTTCAAAATTTTTATAAATTTTTTATTGAAAAAATTTCAATTAAATAATTTAAAAAAAAATTGCACATGGAAAAAACTTGAAAAACTATAAGTGCAATTTTTTAGAAATATTTTAAAAATTCTAATTTAATTAATAAAAAAAAATCAAAAATTTTTTAACGTCTGCTAAGTTCAGTGTCATGTAATTTTCATTCTTTTATTATTAATATCATCACATACTTTTTGATATAATAGTAATAATAATTTATATTTTTTTATGGATTTACAGAAAGAATCATTCGTTAAAGCATCTCCTAGTAAAACTTACAGATATTTCCTCGAGTGGTTTGTAGAAACTACAATGTTTAATACATTCGTGACGGATTATATTGCCCACATTGAAGGTACCACAGTCCACGATTACTATAATATTAAATTATTCATCCAAAGAGTTGCGGAATATCGAAAATCTGCCGAAACAAATTCGCAATCCAAGAAGTTTTTGTCTAAAAAAAAAACTTTTGGTAAGATTAATTTATTATCAACATTAATTTTTATATTTGTTTGGATAATTTTATAAAAGTCAGTTTGATTTTAGGTGATCGTCTTAAAGATTTAACAAATTTTTACACTTAAAAAAGGTAAAAAGGTCGGTATAATTATTAGACATCATCAATGAAAAAAGCAATTGAAATGAATATTTATTTTTGAATCTCAATAATGGCTTCGAGTAGCTTTAATTAGCAGTAACGTTGACAATAATGTGTAGTAATAAATTACGCCAGTTATACTATATACATCCTATTATTGTTTTAGAATTACAAGTTTTTATTATTTTTTTATTAATGTTTTATTTAACTTCAAGGTCTGAAGTAAATTTGTCATTTAGTGAGCTATGAATCTCATTTTATTCTAATAAAAGAATAAATTTAATTTAGTAGATACGTCAATTATGAAGAGTATTATTACTTAATCGATATTTTATAAAAATTCGAATTTATAGTTTTGAAAAATTAGTAATTATGCTTGAAAATTTGATTTATAAATAGTATTTTTGTATAAAATTTCTTTTTAATTAACACGAAGAGTATGATATAATTTAATTATATAAAAATTATTTGATAATTTAATATTATATTTTTATACTTTATTTAAAAGTCGATGATATGGTCAATACCCAGTGGATATAAAAATTTTTGTTTAAATCTAGTAGATTTAAATTCGTGTAAAGATTTTTTTAGGAAAATTCAAGAAACAAATTATTAAAAATGTAAAATAATCTTCGATTGATATGATTTTTATGCTAACCGCACAAATCATAAATATTTATAGTTGTAAAACATTATAAATGTTTAGATATAAGTATAAAAGGTACAAAATAATTAAATAGTTATTTTGTTCAATTTTTAAACATTTTACCGTACTGTGCCTTAAAAAGTGCCTTGTATGGAACCGGCTATTATTTGTAATTGCTTTCACTGTTTTCGTTGATAGAAAAAAAAAAAGTGTTATAAATTTTTGAACCAAATTTTTGTCCATGCGCAACGTACTTACTACATATGGATATAAATACTGTTGCCATGATTTATACTGTGATTATTTATTGCATTAATTGTAGTTTATAGTTATATTAATATGTTTAAATTATTAGACTGTTTACGTAATTAAGATGTAATGTATTATGATTCTTGATTTCTTATGTATATTAAACATTATTTTCAGTAAAAACTGCCGACTATTATTTCTCCATTTCTAATTTCACATAAAATTTGTTTCAATCTTTATAAATGAAATAAAATTAAAATAATTAAAGTATGATATGAAAATTTATAATTTTTAATACGAATCATTATTCATCAAATTCGAAGAAATATGGAATATTTCGATATAATATACATACACGTATACTACCAAACCCTGAAGAAGAAGAAGGTTTGATTGGTTCAACGACTAGAATTTTTTTTTAAATTTCTAACCTTAAAAAGTTTTATAATCACAATAAAAAGTTGGTTAATTTTGAAGTTTATAATAAATATTAATCCTTGAGTATGTTTACTTTAAAAAATACTTCAAGCTCAACGCTGTTATTTGGACCACCGATCACTGCTAAATCGTTCTTATTTGAAGTAAGATAATTTAGTGACAATAGTAATTTTTTTTTAATTTTCTTTTTCCATAATCTGCAAGTTTAAGGAGGTCCTTTCGCCGCCAATGTAAAATAAAAAATATTAGATTATGAGTAAATTCAATTTTTTTCTAATAGTTAAGGTCTTTATTTATCTAATAGTGAGGTTTAAATTATACTTTACCGGACAAATTTTTGAAAAAATAAAATTTTTAAATGCTAGTATTTGTTCAGAGTCTTACGAGAAAGTCAAACATTTGCAGTATTTCTCGAATTATACTATCACCCATGGATTAGATGAAGTAAAAAAAAAAAACTAAAAATTAGATTTTCAAAATATTCAGGTTTCTTTTTTTGCAATAAAATAGATCAGTTACCGAGATATTTATTGAGAAATTAATAATTAAAAATCACAAAAAATTCTCAAGTAAACTACGTTAAAATGGAGTCAAAACATTTGGCAAAGTTGCGTATCGCGCGAGCTTCAGACCATACAATAAATTCAAACTAATTTATTTATTTACACACTGTTAAAAATTTTTGTAAAATTACAAATCAGTGTATAGCAATGCTAAATAAAATACAATTCATGTAATTTTCCAACACCCTGTCAGGAAATCTACTAAGATGTATTGTAATTTTACAATCTTCTTGTATAAACCTAACACGCATTGTAATATTACAGAAATGTTGGTCAATTTTCAAGAAAAAGCTTTTTAATTTTGCAAACATTATTTGTAATTTGATGCTGATTATAAAAAACAAGGCTAGCCAATTTCAGACAAATGCGATTTTTCCCAGAGAGAATACGATCGTTTTCTTCGTAGGGGTAGTAAACAAAGTTTGTCAATTTTTTTATTTTTCTTAAAAAATGAACTAGGTATTGTAAATAATTTTTATGAAAATTAATGTAGCACATATTTAATAATTTCAAAAATTTTATAACAAATAAATTTTGACTAAAAAAAAATAAGAAAAAAAAAATTGACATTTAGAAATTAAAAAAAATAAAAAATGCAATTTTTTAAAAATAATTTTTTGGAAAAAATCTTTTTGTTAAATAAAATTAAAAAATTGTCAAGTGACAGCTAACTTTAATGTCATATAATTTTTTAGAGCTTCTAAAGCTGGATTTTTTTTTAAATATTTCTTGCTACAATTTATTTGTTAAAAAAATTGTAAAAATAAAACCAAGAAAACAACTAGAAGTATTTGAGTATGACCAAGACCAAGACCAAACATTCTTAGTTTTGTTCTGGCTTTGCTCATTACTATCGTAAATAGACGAAGGTACAGTTTTCGTTTTATAAATTTTAGTTATTATTTTAGTCGAAAATTTCGGTGTCCTTTGGCGATTCGGGTCTGTGTAATTAACTGCGAATAATCCATACTTTTGCATGTAACCAAACACCCATTCGAAATTATCGAGAAGTGACCAAGCAAAATATCCACGAATGTCGAAACCTTGATTTATAAGTTTTGAAACCTCTCGAAGGTGATCTAGATAGTACTGAGCTCTATCTGTGTCATCCAACGTCCCTTCATCCCAATAGCCGTTTTCAGTTATGAGAAAATAAGGAACATTATAGTCTTTATTTATACGCCTCAGTGATTCTGTCATCGCCCATGGAGTATTCTAATATCAATCATAAAACGAAAATTAATAATAACCAAAATCAAAAACTATTAAGTTGATTAAGTATTTACCCGATCCTTAGAAAATTTTTTTGAGCTAGAGGTCATTCCTACGTCTCTATCTGCAGAAACGCTACTATTTATATTGTGATTTTCTATTTTTTTAAAATAACCAGCTGAGTAGAAATTAAATCCAAAATAATCAGCTGAATTTTTCACCAATTGAATCTGTTCTGGGGTGAATTCTGGTAGCCTTGACTGAGAAAAGCCCTGGATGGCACTGTACTCAGCAATTCTTTTTTTCATAGTCTTGGGATAGTCTCCATCATTAGAGAAAATAGGATTTATAATCCAGCCGTTCCGAAAATCCCAGGACAATTTAACTCCTTCTACTTCTTCAGGATCAGTCGCGTCTTCTGCAACTGGTAACATAGCCGAGACTACTATTCCGACAGCGCCTGTAATTGATCCAATTATATTTTGATTTTGACAAATAAATTTACAAAATTTATTTATATAATATAACCTTTTTGAGCTTCGTAAAATTCTTCTTTATACATTCTATATGTTTTAGCATGAGCAAGTAATGCGTGATGACCGCAAATATAATCTGATCGACCAGATTCCTTTAATCCCGGAGCTAAAATCCCATTGTAACCAAGCCGGCAAAATATGTTTGGCTCATTAAAGGTTGTCCAATATTGAACCTGAGTAGAGAAATACATATTTGTACAAGTTTATTATCTGTTTTTGTACGTGTTTTTTACTTATAGGAAAAGTATGTCAAATCCCATTAATAAAAGTTGTCTTCATAAGATCCTTAGTCTTATGTATTTATTTCTGGAACTGATTTTTAGCATGATATGGTAATTAAAATTATTTCAATACAATTAATTTCAAAATAAAGTTATCGGTTATAAATAGTAATGTATAATTATTTGAAAAAATTTATTTTTTTGAGTTAAATTCGTTCAATTTTTAAAAGTCAATTAGTTTAATTTTACGATACTCAAATCAGAAAAAATCTAATAATTTTTGGTATTTTTATACCAAATAGATTATTCCAAAAAAAATATTTATGAAAATTCACACTCATAATTTTATTTTTCATTGTATCTGCACTTAAAGCTTAAACTTCTGCCCTGTTTTGCGGGAAGAATATATATTTTTTCCGAGGAGGTATATAGAATATAAACCATTGAAAATGAGCAGTAATAATCATTAACATAAATTTTTCCGTGTGTATTAGATAATAATCCACTTACCCTGTCTCCAAATTCTTGAAATAGGACTCTGGCATAATCGACAAACCAATCAATAATTTTAGGATTGGTCCATCCTCCCAAATCTTGAAATTTTTGTGGTAAATCCCAGTGGAAAATTGTAACATGAGGTGTGATGTTTTTAGTAAGCATATAATTGATCACATTATTGTAGTAATCGATACCGTCCTTGTTGACGTAATTGCTGGTGCCATCAGGCAAAACTCTTGTCCATGATATAGATATTCTATAAGCATTTGCCTAAAATAGAATAGTGTGAACAATTAAAAATGACTATGAATATTTAGATCTTACTTCAAGTTGCTTGACAAGGTCGATGTCCGTTTTGTACAAGTAGTACGAATTATCAGCAACGTCACCATTACTTCCATCAAAAATCTTACTTGGCTTTAAATGTGCCATTGTATCCCAAATAGATTCGCTCCTATCTTAATTATCATGCAATTAAAATAGTTTAGTTTACTCACATCATATATCCCGTGTAAAAATGATATGATATCATTATGAGGCTCATAATGAATATCATAATGAATGTCATATTTTGGCACTAATATGAGATTCATATAAAAGCCATAATTAATATATTTGAAACCTGTATTAAGTAAGATACTTATGGAAACGAATTTTTTTAACTAGATTATAAAATTTTTATTTTTCTTGTTGGAGAAAGCAAATTTCCAGTAATTTAAAATTATTATTAAATATAAAATTTGATCCACACGGATCGGTCTTATGGAGATTCGTGATAAATCCATAGTGACAAACGCATAATTTCATACTGAAGTTATAATAGTAACTGCGTAAACTTATGATGGAATCAGGCTGATATTTTTTTAAATTCATCATAATATTGTAATGATATTGTTGCCTTCTATTCATAATTCAAGAAAAAAACTTTTTTGTAACTGTTGGAAATTCCTTAGGACAGTATCTCCATGATGATATTGACATAATTTCATTATGAAATCATAATGATATTAAAATAAATTAATAATTAAATGATGGTCATATCTTTATAAAATCATAATGATATCATAATGATATTTTTAGTCTTTTTAAATCGTGATATAAAATTATTGAGTCATAACTGTATACAGGAAATATTGCAAAATAATTAAATTAAAGAAATTTTTAGGAGGATTTAAATTGTTTTCAAAATAAGAAAATAATTATCTTGAGACGAAAAAATCTTTTCAGTCAAAAACCAAGATAGTGTTTTTCTAAATATTCTTCTAAGTTAAGAAAGACAAGGAAAAAATTTAAGTAGTTCAACAATATAGTGCATGATAAAAATACTGTTTTTCTCAATTATTATACATTTCCTCTGATTAACAGAAAAAATGAAATTTTTACTGATCTACTGAAAAAAAATTCGTTCCCACAGGTATTTTACTTATTACGGGTTTCTAAAGTATTGATATGGCTCTTATATGAATCTCATATTAGTGCCAAAATATATGAGATTCATTATGATATTCATTATGAGCCTCATAATGATATCATATTATTTTTACATGGGATAATTTTTGGTTATTACCTGCATGAAAATACTATACATGGCCGAACATGTATTGATAAGAATGTGGTGAGTATGTGAGCATACATAACGTCAAAATTACATATTTCTATTCAATATAGTTAAGATATATTTTGACTTAATATAACTCTGAATGCATTATTGCCATTTATGTTTCCAATGAATGTTTGTATTGTAAAATGAAATAATGCAGTGAAGCGGGAAAGAGGAAGAGTTACAGTAATTATTACGTGAAGCTTTCCAACATTCACGTAACAGGATAATTAAGGGAGGAAGGGATTGAGCCATAAATACATAAAAATTGTATTAAATCATTATACAATAACATAAATGTAAAATTTATATAGCTGATATATATGTTTACAATAAAAAATTTGGCGTCATTGTGTCAAAAAAATTTTTGTTAATTATTTCACTTATTTTTGTGTTGATTTAAGAAAATTAACATAATAAAGTTTTAAATTTACTCCTAAAAGTGTTCATAACACAAGAATTTTTGACGTAATGACGCAAAAATTTTACTGTATAATAAGCTGCAAAATTATATGTATATGCCTATATACACAACTTTATAGATTATGATATATCAAAAGTATATTTCTCCAAATATGTTCAGTAATGTACAGTCTTATCATGCAGATATAAATTTAAATTAATATTAACTATCGTCACTTACTGTTGACATTCCAAGCTCCTTCGATTTGATAAGCCGAACTTCCTACTCCAAAAATAAAGTCATCTGGAAAAGTATTTTCTGATATTTTATTAGTGAAATTATTTTCACAAGTAATATCGTTTCCGTGTACATGAAAATTCGATTGTATTGCTGTTAAGTGGAAAATTAGATAAAAAATTAGATTCGAAGAGATTAATTTTGTCATTTCGAGTGTTTTCCGAAAAAAAAAAAAAACGTTATGAGTGTTAATATTAATGGTTGATTATACATGTAGTTCATAAAAGTGCTGAAAAACGACTGCCGAAGTTAGGTAAACGTCTAATACCTATGACCTATTGGTCGATTATCAATAGCAAAGATTTCAAATACCTATACTTCATTAGCCTAGAATTCTATCACCAAGATCATTCATTTGTAAACTTCTGCTGCCTACAGGCTAATTGGTCAGAATACCGATGACATAAATCCTAATTATACCTGAATTTTAATGTACGACTCAAAATGTTATCAGCATAATTATTTTATCACCAAGATAAAAAAAATTTTTAAAACTCAGAAAAATATACTCAACCAAGAAAACCTTTCTAAGTTAAAAAATTTAAAATTTTTGTTTCTTGACTCAAGAAGGTACCTTTTTATCAGTGCATAATCTAGAATTCGATTACCAAGATTATATAGGTAATCGAATATTTAGAAAATATTGCCGAACCAGATATTAATATATTTATAAGAACTTTTTATATTATCGTCAATCAAAGACTATAGAGCAATTGGTTTTCCGACTTACCAGTTGATGTAAAGTATGTGAAAATGTTAGCTGACCGTGTCTGCTCGTACACCACTAATTATACACGGAGAAAATTAAATAATAGAAATTTATTATCCAGTAATGGTAAAATTTTATACCATTAACCCGATAGTAGTGAATACTATCTAGATGATTGTGTGAATCATCTAATAGATTGTAACATTCACCATATTTACAATAATTGTTACATTCCTGTATATTAACTAGAGTTAGTTAGTATTATTATTCTAAATAGTTATCCAGGTGGATTACAAATAGTTACCACAGTTACAACAGTTACCATCAGAAATTATAATAGTTTTTACTCTTATTATTTATATACTTCTGGGTGATTTTATTGATGACGAAAACAAGTATTGGAACCTTTTAAAATACTTAAAAATTGTAATTGAAATTATTACTAACAAAAAAATTTCTAAAGGTTCTTTAGATTCTTATTTTGATGAGCGTACTCATCAATCATTCCAAGTTATTGACAGTGACAGAAGCTCTCTCGCTTAAAAATTTTCATTTTACGCTGATCTAGACGATTGTACAGTAACTTATTTCAACATTTTAAACAATAAAACGTACATTACTAAATTATGGATTTAAATAGAAAATATTTTTTTACAATTTAAAAGTAAAATCAAAATAGGGCTGATACGCCAATGAAGAGTTTATAATATAAATAATTTTAATACTTGTAAGTATTAATAATCGCAAATAGAAGAAAGTAAAGTTTTTGTTTTATAAATTCTAGTTATCATTTTAGTAGAAAACTTTGGTATCCTCTGGCGATTTGGGTCTGAGTAATTAACTGCGAATAATCCATACTTTTGCGTATAACCTTGCCACCATTCGAAATTGTCGAGAAGAGACCAAGCAAAATACCCGCGAATATCTAAACCTTGATTTATAAGATTTGAAACCACTTGAAGGTGATCTAAATAGTACTGAGCTCTATCTGTATCATACAACGTCCCTTTATCCCAGTAGCCGTTTTCAGTTATGAGAAAATAAGGAATATTATAGTTTTCATTTATACGTTTCAGTGATTCTGCCATTGCCCATGGAGTATTCTAATATCAATCATAAAACAAAGATTAATAATAACCAAATCCACACTAATAAAAAAGTTACCTTGATTCGATAGAAAAAATCTTGAACATGAATACCATTTTCTTGAGTCAAGAGAATGAATTCTTGAGGTGAAAAATTATTCTCGAGCTAAAAATGTTTCCTCTTGACTCAAAAAAATTATATTCTTGGTTTGATTCTTTCTCTTTAATCAAGTCAACTTTTTTATCATTGCCTTCTTAAGTTGACTAAACACTTACCCGATCTTTGGGGAATTTCTTTAAGCTCATAGTCATTCCAACGTCTCTATCTCTAGAAACGCTACTTCTAATATCATAATTTTTCATTTTTTCTATATAAAAAGCTGAGTAGAAATTAAATCCAAAATAATCAGCTGAATTTTTCACCAATTGAATCTGTTCTGGGTTGAATTCTGGTAGCCTCGACTTAGAAAAGCCCTGAATGGCACTGTACTCAGCAATTCTATCTTTCATAGCCTTGGGATAGTCTCCATCATTAGAGAAAATAGGATTTATAATCCAGCCGTTCCAGAAATCCCAGGAGAATTTAGATCCCGCTAATTCTTCAGGATCAGACGCGTTTTCTGGAACTTCTACCATCATTGCCACCACAATTCCGACAGTACCTGTAATTGATTTAATTATATTTTCATTTTGAGTAAGAAATTTACGGAATTTAATTGTATGCTAGCCTTTTTGAGTTTCATAAAATTCTTCTTTATACATTCTATATGTTTCAGCATGAGCGAGTAATGCATGATGTGCACAAGAATAATCTGATTGACCAGATTCGTTTAATCCTGGAGCTAACAATCCATTGTAACTAAATCGACAAAATATATTTGGCTCATTGATGGTTGTCCAATATTTAACCTAAGCAGTTATATATCATTAATTAATTAAAATAAAATAATTTTTAGTAGATTTCATAGAAATCTAACTATTGCAATGGTCCTCATGACAAAACTTTTGAAAAATTTTGCTATATTCCGACATAACTCGACGAGCTGAGTCAGAAAATACATATGGTTCAAAAGTTTATATATGTATATATATATATATACGATATAACGCGGCTTGTCACCACGATAGCGTCGCCAATTTACAATGGATCTTTATCAAACTCAACATACTTATTCTACAGATAGATACCGAGGTCAAGTTCGAAGATGAGCTTAATCGGTCAAGTAATTTAGAAATGCTATGATTTCAAAATTTTCAAAATCATAAAAAATCATAAAAATTAACATTTCTCCATTTTCGTCCTTCAATAACTTTTGAATGGGATAATTTATCGAATTTATGTAAATTGCATCTGAAAGCTCTTTAAATAAGCTTCAATTTGAGTACCATATCATATGTGTATAGTCCCAAAATTATGTCCTATTCCGCTATGCCAATTATGAAATTTGCTATTATACTCGTTTTTTTTTCTTTACTGTACACCAGCAGTATGTAAACAAATAACGACTTAGGGTGAAATAAGGTTTTAATCGCCGGTTTACTAGAAATCCATTATTTTTTTCTATTTATGATGAAATCTACTTCCATTTCGACTGCCGAATGGTCTTTTTTTTTCTTTTCATGAACTACAAAATAACTTTGAGTTAAAGTTAAATTCAGCGATTATAAGAGTTATCGCAGATTACAATCGATGACGCAAATGTAATTAATAATTTGTTTATAATCTATAAAGATATCAACCATCAACAATGAGCGATAATAATCATTAAGATGATCACTTACCCTGTCTCCAAATTCTTGAAATAAAACTCTGGCATAATCGACAAACCAATCAACAATTTTAGGATTAGTCCATCCTCCTAAATCTTGTAATTTTTGTGGTAAATCCCAGTGAAAAATTGTAACATAAGGTGTGATATTTCTATCAAGCATTTCATTGATTACATTATTGTAGTAATCGATACCGTCCTTGTTGATGTAATTGCTGGTGCCATTAGGCAAAATTCTTGTCCATGATATAGATATTCTGTATGCACTTGCCTAAAATAGAATAGTGTGAACAATTAAAAATTGAGAGGACTATATCAATATTTAGATCTTACTCCAAGTTGCTTGACAAGGTCGATGTCCGTTTTGTACAAGTAGTACGAATTATCAGCAATGTCACCATTACTCCCATCAGCAATCTTATCTGGCCTTTCATGTGTCATTGTATCCCAAATAGATTCGCCTTTATCTTGATTGCCACACCATAAATTCAATTAGTTTAGTTCAGTATCAAAATTTTCGCTATCTATTAATTTATATTAATATTCACTGTTGTAACTTACGGTTGACATTCCAAGCTCCTTCAATTTGATAAGCCGATGTTGATACTCCAAAAATAAAGTTTTTCGGAAAAGTATTTTTTATTGTATTATCAGTGAAATGATCTGCACAAGTAATGTCGTTTCCATGAACATGAAAATTCGATTGTATCACTGTTAAGTAGAAAATTAGATTCAAGAAAATTAATTTTGTCATTTTGATAGCTTTTTGAAAAGAAAACTTTACAAGTGTTATTATTAATGCTTGCTTGTAATTTTAATGCTGAAGACCGACTGCCAAAGTTTAAAATTTTATTTGGCTTGTTGAAAAAACTTTACACAGTTGAGTAATTAAATTACAACGATGAATTTACGATAACATCGTTAAGATTATGCTTTTTATTATCGCTTACGTTTTATTATCTTTTTTTTTATATGACTGCACAAAGTAATTAGAAGTTCATTTCTTTTGCATAAAACAGAACAAATACTTGAACCGAGTGAAATTTTCTAAAGCCAAAAACAAATTCATATTCTTCGTCTATTTGTAGAAACTCGATGCTTTATTATTATAGTAAAGAAACATTAATATTAGGATGGTTCCAAAAAACGAATATTTTTTTTTCTCAGTAATAGAGGCTTAAAAGTTTCATTTAGAAAAGATGAGTTCTTAATTTTAATATTAAGATGCTCCGCATTGCGCTTTTCGATTTTCCGTAAGAATAACATGGGAAAAATTATTTTTGCTTCTTTTGATTTTTGTAACTCATCAACCAAAAATCATAAAAACAAATTGTTAAAATACGTATTTTTGTAGGAAATTTTACTCTCTACAAAAAAGGGATCCTATGATTTTTTGATAAACTGATTGGTTCAAAAGCTATTGAAGATTAAAGTTCAACTCACTATCAATTTTGCCGAACGTGACTAAGTCAAGAATATGGCGCTAACCCAGACAGTCACCATCTGACCCTTTGAGGTTTCATAAATGTATATATCTTGTACACATTACATGATCCGTAATTTATTGTCGAGTATCTTAACATTGTAGTTCTTATAAATTTTGCGGTTAACGCAATCCAATAGTAATCAAATTTCAGTCTTTTACATAATGTTTACTATATCAATCAGCATGGTTACAAATTTTTTTACAGATGCTAGGTAATAAGTTTACATTCAAAGAAAAAGTTAACTGTTTGGAACATGACTGAGTCATAAGCGCGCATCATTTATAGTTATGTGCTAACTAAATTTTCTTATATTGCTGGCAACATGTTAATGTCTTGTGCAGTACAGTAACCGCAGTTGAGTTCTAATTTTTCCATGCAGCAATTAATCAATTAAAAAAAAATTTTCATAAGTTCAGAGATAATTTTTCTTTCTAATAGAGTGCATTTTGTATCATTTATATGTATAATATGATTTTCAAGTACAGTTTTATATGACACAACGTTGAAATCTAGATTTTTGGTAAAATTAGTCAAACATATATTCGCGCTCATACTTAATTTAAGACATGCAATTATCTGACAAAGAGTATTACCTTATATTAAAATCGTACTTCTGATAAATTTTTTATGCTAAGAAAAAATTACAACGTGATTTCTTACTTCTCTGTCATATTCGTCTATTCTGACGATAATTCAACACTTCTGATAGACATGCGCCGTATTAATACGCTGCGCGCGTAGACTTACGATTCTTCATACGCAAATATATACTTTCATATTTTATATCAGTTTTTAATAAAATAAAAGCGAAACTATTCTACGATTCTTTAAAATTTTTCAAAAAAATAAAGTTTAGAATTGCTGCCTAAAATATAATTCAATAAAAAGAGTTTTCATTCAAACTGCGATCGGTTAAAGAGCGTGCGTTTAGTTTGAAATACTTTGTATAGTGACCTCAATCTATGAAAGTTTTCGGTTTACCTTCCATCGCGACTCCAGTAACTCATAATCCTACAGCTCTTACACATCCTGGTGAAATTAATACTTGTATTTTATTTATCAGTACATAAAAATTTTCTGCATCGATAAAAATTTCAGTCAATCATTAACAAAAAATTTAAATTTAGATTTTTGAGAATATATTTAATAAAAATTAAAAGCTTAACAAATTCAAGCTCGTTAAATGTATTTGCAATTTATATTCATCGTAAAATATAAATATGGTTAAGTTTATATCAACTATAAAAGCAGTGATCACCCGCTTACTGTTTGCATCCCATGGATTTATCGCAATTTGGCAAGTGACGTCCTTCAAAAAAAATCCTTTTTACTGGTACCTCAGTTCACCGATTTTATTGTTGTTCTTCGAGGGAATATTTACTATTGCAATAAAAACTCACCAGGAATGGAAGTGGTAAATAAAATTGTTTTGTTTCTAAATCTATTTTTTATAAACAAATTATATCTTTGTTGAACTATTTACAATTTTTTTGTATCTAATAAAAATAGGTCAATAAAAGTACTTATTTTTCTAAAGACTTTGATAGACAGACGGAAATTGAGTGGCGTTGATCAAACAGCTCAATTTATACACTTTGTCACATCACTTCCGAACAAAAGAAAACGATTATAATTATTTTGACTTATATTTTTTATCGTCAAAAATACCTTTATATTACAATTTTTTATTGACTCTTGAGTATGTGAATAGTTGTTTTATTCGTATGTTTAGTACAAATTTTGATGATTGATATCAATGTTTTAGCTAATACAAAATTTACAGGTAAAAGATTAATTGCTATTTTATATGATATTAGTAAACTTTTAAATCCAATATTGTTAAAAGAAATTATTTCTCATTGCTGTCCTTTTAAAGAAATATCAATAATTAACTGACAATGATTACTATTGCAATTTTCACTACAAATCAAGCTGAATTAACTTAATTTTTTCGAGTATAAAAATCTTTGAGGTAATTCGATCACTTTTACATTATAAAACGATAAATACGTTCGTTTTTGCTATTTATTATTTTCTCATTTATTTTTTACTGATGTGCAGTTTCGAATACTTAACTAATTTATTAATCCACTCTTATAATTTAGATGAAAAATATGAAAATATATCATGTAAGAGCAAACTATTCGTAACGTGATTGGTCAAATATATCATAAGCATGAAAATATAGATAATTCCATACTAATATTCACACGCACGCTTGCGCGCGCAACGTATACTAGTTATATCTTAAAAACTATGTAGTAACTATGAATTTAACTATTTTAAAAATGTTTATTTTTCTTAATAGATTCTTAATCATTAGAATCACATATACGAATAAACTTGTTGGTGTGCAAGTATAAAAGCCTCAAAAAATCTTTGAAATTTAATATTCTCCGTAACCGTACACTGACAAAAAAATTAACTTGATTCGAGAGAA
Organism: Cotesia congregata; assembly: GCA_905319865.3. Classification (NCBI taxonomy): domain Eukaryota; kingdom Metazoa; phylum Arthropoda; class Insecta; order Hymenoptera; family Braconidae; genus Cotesia; species Cotesia congregata. The sequence goes on along the minus strand of CAJNRD030001123.1, from coordinate 4,409,649 downwards.
AAATTCTTGAGCCAAGAAAATAATTTTGAAGAGGTCAATTGTTTTGAATCAAGATGAAAATTTTTTAAATCAAGTGAAATTTCCTTAAATCAAGAAAAATTTATTAATTCAAGAATTTTTCTACTCAAATCAAGAATAATTCAAGTTCTTCAAAATTAATAAAATTATATACTTAATACAAAAACATGATACTAAAGTTAGCCCACGTTCAAAAATTTTTTTATTTTTTTTAACAATTAAATTGCAAGTAAAAACATACTTTAAAAAAATTGCACCTATAATTTTTCAAATTTTCTACATGTGAAATTTTTTATTTTAATTTTATAGTAACAATTTTTTCATTAAAAATAATTATAAAAATTTTCAGATGTCGGCTAATTTAATTTTTATTACAAAAACATTTTTTTTTTTTCTGTGTATTGTTCAAAAATTCCATTTTACACAAATCGATGCAGATTAATTTGAAGATCAACCTGACCAAATTTAAAAACAATCCGAATAAAACCCACTTGGCGATAGATCTACCTTAAAAATCTAAAGGAATAAAAATTTTTCAATCAAAGATCTTAATATAAATATAATTTGCAATAATAGAATTTATGTTAAATATTCCAGGTTCTGCCCATCAGTGTTTCTTTACCTCACAAGTGTCGTCCCAGCAATTTGGCTTTTGGAACTGGATAAACTAGAAACTCGATTAAAATCACGTACCACAAATATAAATATATCAGAAACAATAGACATCAGTAATTTAGCAGCAGAAGACTTGAAAAATTTGGAAAAAATATTTGGGGTTCGTTAGCTAAATGAATAATTTTTTTCATTCATAATTATCAACTATAACAATAGATTATTTTAATTTCCAGTCGATCAACTTCAAATTACCTGATATCCAAATATCAACAGAAACATGGGTCACCCTGATAGAGCAATTTCTAATGTTAGTACTAATTGTTGGTCGGTGGATGTTACCTAAGGGAGACTTGACACGTGACCAATTGAGCCAGCTTTTGCTTGTCTATATTGGAACAGCCGCAGACATAATAGAGTTTTTTGATTCCTTCAAAGAAGATGTTATCGGACAGGAGTACGTTCTTGTTTATCTGACTTTGGGCATATGGTCATGGTCCTTGATGCAATTCACAGTTGTATTGACGGCAACAAAATCACGAAAATCGAGATTGTCATCAGGGACAACAGTGAAAAGAAAAGTACCCACTGAAACAAGCTGTTGCAGTATTGACACTTGGGGTATAACTCTCAATATTTTACTTCAGGATGCTCCATTCCTTGCATTTCGTCTGATTATTATTGTCCATTACCGTATCGTTAGTTATATGAACATTTTTTTCACTTGCAAGAATACTCTGGTTATTTTACTTCAGTTGTATAGACTCTGTGTGGTACACAGTGAAAACAGAAGCAAGCGGAAACGGAGGAAATTGAAACAAAGACAAAAATACGAAATACCAAATATCAGTATTATATCACGCGATGATGCTGTTTATAACTACGAACATTCACATTCGAAAAAACGACGACGGAACTATGAAGATGATTCATCAGAATCCGATGATGATTTTTCTGTTAAAGAAAACGATATTTATGAACTATCAGTTAAAGATTTGTCACGAAATAAAAGGTGAGTTTTTTATTCAATAAAGTTCTTTTATGATATTTTTTTTTTTTTTAATATTTGGCATTAAAGTTAATTAATATTATTAAATAATCAATCAGGAGTAATATTAGACAAGATACTGGATATTCTACTTCTAGCTCGCGCACTTCGTCCAAAAATAATAAAATCCATAAGGATGATAAAAGACGAGTTTTAATGCGTCATCGAGAAGTCGATAGCGAAGAGTTTTATGATCTAGATGATGAAGTTGAAGTAAAGCGAAAACAGAGAGACAAAAATAAGGGAAAAAGATTAAAGAAAGATGATTTCAAAAATGATAAAGAAAAAAATAAATCGGTTAAGAAGAAATCAAAAGTTTGTAACTTAACTTCAGAGGAATGTGAAGATAAGAGTGCTTATAAAAGTCAGAGCGAATCAGATATTGAATCTGACCATAGGCAAGTTTGTTTTTTTTTTTTTTGCAAATATTTATTTTCAATTTATTCATTTAATTTATTTTTTTACAGATATCAGCGTCGTAAGCATCGTAATAAGGAATAATAAAATATTTTGAATAGACATTTATAATGAATCGTTATAATTATTATACATTTAATAATTTTCAAGCTTAAAATTTTAATTTCAATTTTGAAAATTCATTAGTTAGAATTAGAAATTTTTCAGAGCTAAGAATTTTAGTTTTAAGATTATTATCAAATCGATCTTTTAAAAAAATCAGACATTTTAAATTAAAAATAAATAATTTATTGATATTAGAATAATAATAAATCGATGTTATTATCTCGATGTAAAATTAAAATTAATTCATAAATAAACAATTAGCTTTTATTATTTAATCAGTTGAATTTAATAAATTAAACTTAATGAATTAACAAGTACTACATAAGAAATAAATTTTTAAAATAATTTTTTAAATATTAAGAATGTTTGAGCGCATCTTATGGAAAGGCAAATTAAAACAGTAAAATTTTCAATTTCTTCTGTACATCACAGATTCCATAATTTTACAATTTTTTTAAATAAATATTGTCCACTCCATATTTTCAATGCATGACTTTAAATACTTTTGCGAAGAGTAAATAGTAGACAATTTTTAAATTTTAAATTAATTCAACATTTGTAATAGTTACAAAAATTTCAAGTGTTAAAATTGAAAAGGGTGTTTTTTTTCTTCTAATGAGCTCAAGCATTTTTAAACTACGAAAAATTTTTAAAAATAATTACTCTAACTTAGACATTAACCAATTAATCGATTGATCGGCATCCAGAGTATCGATGTAACTAATCAAGTCATCTTGATGAATACCAGCAGCAACGCAATAAATCATGGCAGTGTCTTCAATTAATTCATTAATCCAATTTCCATTTAACAATTCGAAATCCACTACTTTAGCTCCTGTAGAATTTGTATCTTGAAACGTTTTATTTGTTTGGACAGTAAAATATTTTTCTTGATAACCATGGAATGCGTTATCACTTACTACAATTCCGTCTGTAAAATTTTCAGTTCTTGCACTAATTGAAGCTTCTGGTTTTACAATTTTTGATCTTTCTTTTTTTACCGTTGGAATCGTAGTTTTTAACAAAATCAGAGTGTTCTTGGAGCCGCTTTCTAAAGCTTGCTGGAGTTTCTCATGATTTTTTATGTTCTTAAAATTAATAAACAATTTATTCGGGGATAATTTTGAAACTTCTCCGGAAGTAGAACTCACTTCTTGCAGAAAAAATGTACTTCCTTTCAAAGAAGCAAGAGGTGCTTTCAAATTAACTGAATTTTCTGACTTGCTAATTATATTTTCTACAGTCTCTGATTTCCTTGTTATTTGTTTATTAATCAGTGTTTTGTACTCCGGTGTCATTATTTGAGCGCAGAAACCCAGGACATAGTGCAGACTGTCGTGCATGTAATGCGCGAATGTTTTTTCTTCTTTGCTTTTAGTTCTTTTATCACGTGAATAAGTTCTTTTTTTACAGAGCCAGCGGTTCTCGTTGTTCGTCATATTTGAACCAATCGCCGAGGATACTTGCTTATAGGAATTATTGTCTGCGTTGACAAAACAGCGACCAAAAAATTCTGTTCCTAGTCCGATCTGAAAAATAAAATTTATAATTTGTATTCATGTAAAAATACCTATTAATTTTTTTAGCAGAAACGACAAAAAACTTAAAGAACTAATTTGAGTAAGTCACTATTCAAAATTACAAAAAATTTTGAAATATTTTAAGCAAAAATTTTAATTTTAAAAATCAAGAATTAAGGGATCATTCTGGTTTATAACTTTTGAAAAAATTATTTTTAATTTTAAAAAATGGGATTTCTAAAAAAGCTAGAGTGATTTTTATAGTGCCGGTATTACTGATTGACTTTAGATAAAATTTGTTTTGTTTTTTTTAATTAAAAAAACTTCAAACGCTATCTCAGAACTATGTTTCTCTGGTTTACGTACATGATATCTCCGGAACCACTGACCCTATCTTAATGAAATTTAAACCATACATTATACATAGTAGTAGCTATTTCATTAGCTACAAACAAATCAAAATTTTGATTTTTACTATTTTTTTAGAATTACAAACTGCGAATAAAAGGCTCATTTATTAGTTTTTTTTTTTTTTTTTTAATCTCTGCCATTGTGTTATTTATCAATAAATATTAATCCCCGCAGCTAATGCAATTGAAGGTAAATAATTTTGGTTTTTGTGTTTTAGATGATTCGTAATCAAGTTGTTTATTCATATAAAAAAATAAATAAAGTTAGATATTTTTTGTGTTATTCAAGAATTATGTGTCGAGCTAAAAACTTTTAAATTATTATCTTCAATAGTTCCTGTGTAAAAAAAATAATGAATATTTTTTTTTTTAAGCACTGGAACCAAAATAATCCCTTACACCAATTACCTGTGGATGATAAATCGGCCTTTCATGCATTCCGTGTACTGGCCATTCCTTCCACTCCATTTCGTCGCTTACCGTTGGCGGTTGATAAGCCGCTCCCACATTGTAAAGTTTTTTAGTTATCGACCTGGTATTCATATGAGGTACATTGCATTTCTTCAATTGTTTCTTCTTGATCCCACCATCATTACGACAACCGCGGCGTTTCGCTGCTAATAGTCTCAACCTTGAGAAATTATCGTCATTTTTTTTCTTTACACCTTGCAGTGGAACTCGCTGCTGTACTTCTGTCCTAAAAAAAGAAAATATTGTTAATAATTATGATAATAAATAAAAAAAATATGTATATTATCAATAAAAAAAATTATACTTAGTCTTATCCATTTTTTTCATTGATTTTATTTTCCCGATTATTGACTCAATATTGCTGGCATTTCTTGATTGCAATTTGGGCTTTTTATCTTCCTTTTTTACGATTATCGTACCAGCTGGTAATTTTGGAACTTTAACATTATTGTCGATATTGAATAACGATCGCGAAGGATTGTAATTACATTTTTTGTACGACGAATCTGACGAAGTCCCGGCTGTCTCATGATCTATATTAAACTCGCGCCGAAGGTCTAGTTTTGCTTTATAATCACTCAGTTCTATTACTCGTGTAGGAACATACTCTTGGTAGATGTAGTTTAATTTAGGTGCTGGAGGTTCATTTAAAATTATCAACTCCACGTTAGAATTCATTTTTAATATTTATATCAACGCTGTGAGGTACCACTTAAATTTATGTTATTTCACAGAAAAAAAATTATAACTAAGTATTTTATTTTATTTAATTTAAAATTAATTTTTATAATAGGTGTATTGATAAGTTTATTGTAAATAAATAACCTTCACCACTGAATCAACTGTCAAACTGTAATGTTTTTAGTTCAGCCTTACTGATTTTTTGTTTATAGCTATTGTTTAGATTTCAGATGTTTTTTTTTTTAATATATATGTCAACAGTCGATTTGGAGAATTGGAGATGGAAAATAAAAGATATGCTTAGCGGGACCACCGTTATAATAATAAAAAAAAATAATTATTATTTTTAAGCAATTTTTTAGATTATCTAATTTTTTTTTTCAAAAAAATTTTTTTTGAAATTTATTAAAAAAATTATTATTAGAATAAATTAAATATGTTGATCGTAAATAAATTTTTTTCAGAGGATAATTTTTTAAAATTTAGGCTAAAAAATTAAATCAATAATTTAGCATTATTTTTTATTCTTATTAATGATTTTTTTCTGTGTGAAAAAAAAAATATAATATCACTGAAAATCACAAAAAAGTTATAAAATAATCTAATAAAAAGAAATAAATAACAATATTAATTTATGAGAATGTTTGTAGTAAAAAAATTGGAAAACTCTAGATAGCATGTTACTAGCACTAGTGTTCATAAACAATTAAAAAAAAATATTAATCATTACTTGCTCATGCTAAAATAAATAAGAAAATGTTTAATTTTGAAATAAATCACTATCTAAAATAGCGTGTAGAAAATTTTATTAATATCTCATTTATTAAAATGTTATTAAAAAAAAAAAAATTTCTACTTACACTAACTAATATAAATCGCCTTTTTATACAGGTACACGAATACGAAATTTATAGTTATATATATATATAATTTGCTTATATTGCACGTTAACTATATATGCATATATAGTTTACAATGACTTTTTTCTTTTTTCGGATACCGTTATATTATTTACATTGCAAATAATAAACAGAAAACAAATCAATTTAGCTTGCTCATCCACTAATCCTCAATTCAAATTGTCAGTAGTGAAAGTAAGCGTGGTAAGAGACGAACGTCGGTTTGGATTAACGCCGAGATTTTCCCAATTTATCCAAGCTAAACGAGCCATGAGATCTGAAATAAAGTCAACAATTTTAACTTGTCTTTCCCAATAATCAAATAGTTTCGATACTGCCATTCTAGTATGTCATATCCCACTTTTAGAAAATTTTACAACAGACAGTAAAAACAGTTCATTTAATTTTTAACATTGATTAAATGGGATTCAACGAATGTAAATATTTATTTAAAAATAGTTATTAAATTATTTGACCTTTAAATTTTTAATATGACTTCCATAATATTGTTGTAACTCTATTTTTCAAAAAGAACCAATGTGTCAAATTTTGTGGGATACCACGTATTAGAATGGCAGTTTCGATATATTAGTGATGTTTGGGAATATTTACCACTTGTGTTCCATTCAGCGCGTTCACCACTCATTTCACCTCTGAGACACATTTCGATGTACGTCAAAGGATCAACATTTTTGACTTTCAAAACTTCTGTCAGCAGTGCAATGTACGCTATTGCCAATCGCAAGGTGTCGATTTTTGACAACCTTTTTTCGTAGGGAAACGTCGGCACGTGGCCCCTCAGTGCATCGAAAGCCGAGTTTATGCTGCTAAAAATTTCAATAAAACTTAAAAATCAATATTCTATCGTTAATGAGGAATTACTTTTAATTAATAATTAAAATTATTGATCTTTTGTAAAAAAAATTTGGATATAAATAAATTTAAGAGTACGCTTTTTATTTTCTTTATAATTTATACTAAACTAAAAATTCAAATTGCGATTTAATCGTCACACAACCAACGAGAAATCACGGACAATTTTTTTCGAATAATTTTGTTCGATAAATTTCGATTCTAAGTAATTTCAACTCAACCATGAATTTTATATTGCAGGATCAACTTTTACAATTTGAACTCGTGAATTTAATTTTTTTTTACAAACAATGAACTTATTTTGAAACAATATTGAAATCAATCAAAATAGTGTTTTATCTTTGAAAAAGAAAAAAACAGAAAATTATTTTTTTTTTTAATTATAATTTTATGAAATAGTAAAAAACAAATAACTATTTAAACAACTATAAATAAACTTACTATAAACTACACTGAAAAAAAAAAATTAACTTAAGGAAGAATTCTTGAGCAAAAAAAAATTATTTTTTAACAATTTCATTGTCTAGATTTATCTCTAAAATGAAAATACATGAGAGCCATTTAAATTTCTAGATTAATGTAAATGTCATAAAAATTTTTTATAAATATTCCAATTATAATTTTTTTTTTTTCATATGTTTTACTTTAAAATAAATTGACTAAAATTTTTATTCTGAACCGAGGATCAAACACTGCGCGTTATGAAATACGCAACACTATAAAATCAATATCCTTTCTGTTTTACATCAAAATTTAATCGTACTGCTAAAATCTCAAAAAAAAAAAAATGACATGACATTTCTTCATATTTCATTTAATTTCTTCCTAAAAATTGAAGAATAGATGAAAATTTTTAGAACAACAATGTATAATTTTCTGTTGTATCTTGTAATTAACTGAAATAAAATTTACTTAAATAATCAAGGTAATTTTTATAATGATCAAAGAACTAGTGGTTCTTACCTTAGCATCCGTCGACGTTCCCTGATATTTGCAGCGTTTCTTTGAATTCTATATGGACTACCATTGGGATAGTAACCTTCTTCAAATCCATTCAAGTCATTGTCATTATGATCTTTAAGAAAAAAAAAAATACTTTATTAATAAAAAATCTGTTCTCTTTAAATTAAAACTTGAAATTTTTAAAAACACTTATATTAAGTTACAATAATATTAAAAAAAAACTCCTTTATAATTATTTTTAGTTGTGAATAACAAAATTTTGCAATCAACGAAATCAAGGACATATAAATACCTTGTGTTGACAGTGGCATGTTATATTGTAAGGGCAAGTGTGTATGGCTATGGGGTGAAGTATGAGCCGCCACATGTTGCGTAGATCGGCCTGCATAGGCACAAGATGGCAAATCTGTAAGATCTTCTTCACTTATGTCACTTCCTCCTCCACCTCCATTTCCTGCGTAGTATCTTGTACTGCAATAATATTTCCATTTTTATATAATTTTAACAACAGAATATTTTTTTTTTTGTATCAAATAATAAATCATGATCATATTAATCCAAATTTAGTCAATTAGAATAAATTTATTACTCTTTTTTATTGGTAACAATAATTTATTATTTGTAAAAAAATCCTGAACGAAATTAAGTAATATTCATACTTTATTTGTGAAAACAATTTCAAAAAAATAAATTTAATTAATAATTTTATCAAATTTTTAGCAATATAAAAATTAATAATTTATTTAATTTATAATTGCTAATAAGTTAAAAAAATTTCTATGGAACACCAATCATTTTTGGTGTTAGAAAAATTGTTTTAAAATGTACAAATTACTCAAAATTTTAATAAAGTCCAAAAGATTCAATTAAATTAAAAATTGTAAAATAATTATTTGTTTTATAAAATCAATTTATTTAATTGAAAATTTTTTTATTTAATAAAAAAAAATGATACGATTAAAATGAAAAAAAAAAAAAAAAAAAAATCATAATTACTTTGCACAAATGGAATCAGCAGGCTTGTGTGAACCAGGAATAACTCGGTGTCTTGAGGTAATACGATGTCCACGTTCTTCATAATTGTAAGCCAAATGCGACGCCATATTTAAATAATAAAATCACAGCCTATCACAATTATTACAATTATACTATAATTCACGGTTTAATTAATTAACTATGCTTCACTATTGGCTATATGTACACAAGTGTTAAAATATTGTTGTACTTGTTACTTATAAAAATGGTTTAAAACTAAAAAATGATTAAATCAACAACGAAAGCTTGAGCACGGCGTGCAGCTTCTTTGAAGTACTACTATCAGATTAATCCCCGAGGATTTCGGTTTATATACTTACCCGTGATTGCAAACCAGAGGGGGTTCTCGGAATCGATACCAACCCCTGGGCGGAGCGAGTCAGCCAATGGTACAACAACCAGAATAAAATTTTCGTCAAGATACGCTCCGATTGGATGGAATTTAATAACGCAATTTACTTTAACTATAAAGTAAGGGTGGCAGCGAGCCACTGCGGTTTATCGTTACTGCCAAACAAAATTATTTTATATTCACTCGAGTGTATAATGTTCTATACTCAACTCTTCCATACTAAACTATACTATAAGCGAACAATATTAAAATAAATAAAACAAAAAATAATCAACCGAATAATCGAGTAAAAAAATTAAAATAGCCGGGAGTCATTGCAGCTTAACATTCACTGGATTGTTTTAATTATCAATTCACTCAATTTCAGGTTTTTTACTCCATTTCTTTCGTGAAATATATTATTTTATTATTTTATTTATTGGATACGATATTGAAATATTTTATCTACTTACTGTCAAATTAAATTGTTATTCTATTATCAAATACTCATTTATATTTGTGATCAAATATAAAAATTTAATTTTACAGTCATCTAGTTTTTTTAGCATAAAAAATCGAAAAATTAAAATTTTTTTTAATATTTTAATGTTAATTTTGAAATCGTAGGAAATATTTTTTTTTTCTAATCATTCTATTTGCACAGTAAAAAATTTTGCGTCATTGCGTCAAAAAATTTTGTGTTAAAAATTTTTATGTTAAATATTTAACACTTTTTTGTGTTAATTTAACATTTTTCTGCGTTAATTTAACACAATTAATGTTAAATTTACACATAAAAGTGTTAAATATTTAACACAAAATTTTTTGACGCAATTTCCAAAAAATGTATAAATTTGTTATTAAAAATTTTAATTATAAAAATTTGCCAAAGAGACATGAACTATAAAAAGTAGATATTTATTGATGTGACAGCCTGAGAAAAGGAAGATTCAATTGTCAGTTCAAATATTAGCCTTCCCATAGCTTTCAATTGAATGGCTTACGGATATTCAAATGAGATATGTTTTCGCGGTATACAATACACTAGTAAGGCGCAATTATACGAGGTGTTAATACCACCACAATAGTATTTCTATATTGTATATTGTACATAGGGTTGTAGGTACAAGTTAAGGGGATCATTTTATTGTCGGAATATACCGATAGAACCACGTATATATCTGGTTTATTATATAACTTTCTCGACGAGCTCAAACTTTCTGAGATTTTCTATATCTCTAATTTAAATTAGTTTTAATGACGTCTGTTCCTTATTGTCGTAGTTATGAGAGGTAAGGTAGCAATATTGATTGTTCTGCTTGAACTTCTTTTATTATGTACTTTATTATTATTAATTTTTAGAGTGTATATAGTCGGTGTCTTTAAGTACACGCAAAAAGACTAATAAAAGATTTCAATTTACTGTTTGTGTTGGTTTTAATTAAATTTGTGTCACTTGAAGTAGTACAGTTTGTGTTATTGCTTGCTTTCTCATTCGTTATTTCTTCTTTTCTCACTAGTTATTACTTACGCACTTATATTTTTCAACGAGATAAATTTTTAAATAATTTATTTTTGCTTCAACAAAATTGAAAACAATATGATACTGAAGTTAGCAGATGTCTAAAAATTTTTGATTTTTTTTATTAATTAAATTACAACTAAAAAGATATTTATAAAAAATTGCACTTATAGTTTTTCAAGTTTTTTACATGTGACAATTTTTTTTCTTAATTGTCTAATTGAAATTTTTTCAATAAAAAATTTCTTTAAATTTTGAAATGTCGGTTAACTTTATTTTCATAAAACAATCGATTTTTTCTTTTGAATATTTTTAATTCATACTAATGTATAGACGAGTACATTTTAGTACATTGATAAAAAAAAATTGATCATTTGAGAAATTATTTTTAATTCAAATAAATTTTACTTGATTCAAAAATTTTTTTTTGCTTAATTTAAAATGAATCTCTTCAAAATAATTTTGTTGGTTCAAGATTTTTTTTTCTTTAATAAAATTGATTTTTTTATCAATGTATTCTAACATAAAAAATTATTTTGAAAAAAATCAATTATTGTGATGAAAAATTTCTTTCAAAATTTTTATTTTTTATACAATAAACAAATTTCAAAAATTTATCATGAAAAGAAATATTTCAATTTTTTAATAATAAATAAATGAATGTGAATAAAAAATTTTTATTAATTTTAATACTCTAATAAAAAATTCATAATTATTAATTAAATATTCCTGAAAAATAATTGTCTTCAGTATAACTTATTATTTATTCCATTCTACGTTAAAGTCAATTTTTCTTTACTTTTAAATTAAAAATAATTAATAAATGTAATTTAGTAAAAAATATTCTTTAAAATTGATAAAGTTTTATAATATCTGTATCAAATAGTAAAATATTTGTAGATGCATTAATTCAACTCTAAAGTGTGTCAACATTTGGAGTATATACACCTATATAAATCAACCGCAACTGCTCTCGAGAGCTCTAACACTGTTTCTGTCCCTGACATAAACGATTATTTATCTCAATTTGTTACGATAGGGTACTCAATCTCGAGGAACCGTGAATTTAATGCTACAAATATTTATATTTATTTTGCACGGGACATTAATGTTATGACTTTTTATTGAATATTTTTTTTTTAAATAAAAAAAATTATTTTCAATAATAATGAAGATGATTTCTGCGGTGGTAAAATATTAATAGCAAAAATTTTTCAGGTGGCAAAAACAAATTTTATAATTAATACACTGAGAAAAAAAAAGTACTACTTTTGAGAAAATTTTCTTGTCACAAGAATATATATTCTTGATAATTTTTAAGAATTGATCAAATTAATCGAAGTATTTTTTGTTTAATTCAAGTGAACCTGTTAGTTTGTTAATCTATCAAAATTAATGCCAACATTTTATTATCATGATAGACATTGATATTTTTTTGTCAAAAAACCAAAATTAATTTTAAAAGATTTTTGAGCCAAGAAATTTTTTTTCTGGACAAAAAATTTTTTTTTCTCGGATAGTAAATTTTTATTTTGCACACGTTAGTAAAATAGTAAAAACAATTAAATAGTGCAATTAAATTATATCAATCAAGATATGTATGATTGATTACTTAAATGAAAATCTGACTTTAAAAGCAGCGTCATAAAAATTTTTATAAGAAGTATGCGATGAATATCAATCTTTCAAAATATTATGTAATGGTGATAATGTATAAAGAAATGATAATTGAAAGTGATTGGATACGGGATCGGTGGAGTGGTCGGATTTCCGTTCAAATATTTAATTCGCGATTACACACTAGCCACCCGTCCATTCCTTTCAGCGTAACACAGAGAACCCCCTGTCAGCACCAGCGACAAGAGGGTAGCCAGTGAGCTCTATAATAGAGATTTCACGCCGCGGGCCCTTCCTGAACTAGTTCTCACAGTAGGGGTTACCATCGATGTAAATATATTGTCCTTAGTATCTCCATATATTGTAACCCAAACAGTTGGACTAAAATTTTCCAATCTTTAAAAGAACCTTTGAACGCGTGCCTCTAAGTATCTGTTTATAGTCCGTGGGGATCAATTTATTTGCTAAATTATTTATTGCTCAAATATGCTTACGAGGTTACACGAGTGGTTGAACATGGTTTACCGAAATCCGTTTGATTGTTGTATTTGGGATCGTTGGGAAAAACAAACTTATTTTGGTTTTTTTAATTCATTATACTCGATTATGTAATGTCTGTTTTTTTTATCTTATTACCATGGGTAATAATATTTCCCAATTTTTTATGATAATATAGATTGATATTTGGCACGAAAGAAACAATTGTATTCATTTTATGGTTTTTTTCTTCATATTCTCGCAGTTAGAAATAATAATGTAACGTTCAAAATTCCTAATTGTACTACTATTCCATAAACTGAAAAAAAAATTAACTTGATTCAAGAGAAAAATTCTTGAACCAAGAACATAATTTTGAAGAGGGTAATTGTCTTAAATCAAGATGAAAAATCAAAAATTTTTCTACTCAAATCACGAATGTCAAGTTCTACAAAATTATATACTTGATTCAAGAAAATTTTTTTTCTGTGTACGAGCACTCTTTTGTTGTAACTGGTATTCGTTTATGGTAAAAGATACCACCGGATATTGCTAGTTCACATTCTCTTGAAAGCTTTAAAAATAAAGCGTTCGAGTTTTTCTTAAATCGTGAAATTAAAAATCGACATTGAGCTTTTATGCATAAATGAAGGAACAATTTAGCTATTAATTATTAAAATCTATATAAAATTATACAAATTTCACTTAAATGATATAAAATATTTCCTTTTTTGAGGATAAAAATTTTAGTGAAATTTATTTTCTGATTTTTATTTTTCTAAATTTACCAAATTAAACCTTATGTAAAAAATACATCATAGTATTTATGAGATAATAAAAAATGATGATCTATTTTTGCCATTTGGTTTTCGCCTTGGCATATGGCTGAATAAATAAATAAATAAATAAATAAATAAATAAATAAAATATTTTCTGTATAACTTACGGAAGAGTATTTTCTCAAATTTTATAATTTTTTTCATACATGACATTAAGGAATATTTATTTAAATTTCATTGATTCTTTCTTTAAAATTCTTCGTGGTACATTATGAAATATTTCACAGAGTTTTTGTGCTGAAACATGTCCATTATATTTAAGATATTAAGCTGTTATCCCTGACGGGTTGATTTCTGAAGCATAATCATGATTTAGAACTTGAATATTTTTTAGAATACGATTAATAACTTTTTGGAACATAGACTTTATTTAGGACATTAATTGAATATTCTTTATTTAAATTAACTTTTACCCAAACTATAATCACAATTAAAAAATACTGTAACCATACTTTGACATCTTCAAAATACAAAGAGTCAATAAATTTCTTGTTTAATGAAGCAGCACTAAATCATACATGCGATTAAATACCAATATGTCTCGATAATGCTTACGAAAATAAAGGAATACAGAAGATAAGACAACACTTTGATGATTTTCAATACATACTTTCTGATACTTACACTTACATAAAATTCGTTTGGGTATAGGTATATTATATATTTTGCGTATACCCTCGAAGAAGTCGGCTGGTGACGTGGTTCAGTTCACGTGTCTAGGCGCGTGTCCTTTTGTACTTAACTGGCTCGTCGCGAGAAGGGCAGATTGAGACCAATTGAACGTGCTACGACACGTGTAACAAATAGGCTTGGTGGTCTGTTCTGTGTTTGTATTCTACATATGTAGCTTTATACTTCATTGAATTTATTTTTTTTATTGTTAATTTTAAAATAGTATTACTTATTTAAAACTTTCTTTTTTTAAAGAGGATTTGGAATTACCTATAGCTCATCACAATCGCTTATTATTATCGCTTTGAAGCAATAAGCTGAACTGAACTGATAGTTGATCAAAAAATTCATAAATTTTTAAAATTCGCCAAGTATCTTTTCAAAGTAATTTTTTATAAAAATTTTCCAGTAATCAAAAAATTATTTTTTTCATCGAAAGCTTAGAACAAAATTAATAGCTTTTTCATTTTAATAATTTTTTTATTATAAAGTATGCTTGGGGTCTGTAATACTTGAATTTATATACTCAAATTTTTTTCATATTTTTGTTTAAAAAAAAGAACATATATTTATAACCCCGACTCGAACTGATGAGTGTGAGAACAGTGTGCGATGTAAAGAAAAAAATCCGGCAGTAATACCTTCAAAATCAGTCATATCAATTTGAGAAAATTGACCTTACCATGACTTTATAGTAAAGCTAACATGCGTTTTACTGTTATAACCATAGCAATATAAACATGCATGTTAGAATTAATGATACACTATTTAGTTACGCGTCAGTTAATTTTCCCAGGGTTGGACTCGCTAAAAGGGGGTAATTCGAGATGTGGTCTTCAGTAAAGGACGTCGGGGATGGTTACTGCACTACTTTTCGACTCTTCAATATGTCATTGTAACTTACTTTAGGGATAAATTACTGTTCCCTTTTCTGAATATATACTTGGCTCAAGTACTCTTTAATTTATGGTTTCAAAACATTTTTTTGCAATTGAAAAAAATTTCATTTCTTTTTCTGGTTGTTTATAATGTTTACACAGAAAAAAAATTTGCTTGAAGTAAATAATTTTGAAAAACTTTATCTTGATTTAAATAGAAAAATTCTTAAGCTAAGAAATTTTTCTTGGCTTAAGTAAATTTTATTTTATTCAAGTCAATGAAACTCTTCAAAATTATTTTCTTGGTTGAAGAATTTTCATCTTGATTCAAGTTAAATTTTTTTTTAAATAAAATTTATTGTCAATTTACCGTCGCCATGTGGTTGTTGAGTTAAAACTTACTGTTAGATTCTATAAATTTTTTATAACAACAAAAATTGATCAAAAACAAAAATTTTATTTTTAGTTAAAGGCTTAATATTATTAACATTTTATTTTTTTTTACGACCGGAATTTTCAATTTATATTATTTGGTTTTTTAACGCAAAATTGGACTGTCTAGTCATGTGTTGGCCAAGTATTTTAAATGAAAAATTTCATATTTACTTATTAGTCGAGCCGATTTTATCACTTCGTATTAATCCTATGCAATCGCATCCATACTTAACAACTAGTAAGCTGAAAATTGTAAGTACCTGTTTGAGGTACAATTCGGCGTCAAGTGTTCAAATAACTAAACCGTCTCGACTAATAAGTAATAATGGAATTCTTTTTTCACAAAACTTGATCAACACATGACCAGACAAACCGAATCAGTGTCAAAAACCAAACTAACTAGGACTACACTTTTTTTTTTCAAAATCTAAAAATAATATAAAAAATATTGTTCTCCATAAAATAAATGATGGTGGAAAATAACTCATCTAAAGTTTTTTAAC
This sequence comes from Cotesia congregata, assembly GCA_905319865.3. Taxonomy (NCBI): domain Eukaryota; kingdom Metazoa; phylum Arthropoda; class Insecta; order Hymenoptera; family Braconidae; genus Cotesia; species Cotesia congregata. The sequence continues at coordinate 4,393,323 of CAJNRD030001123.1, read as the reverse complement.
TGTGAGCATACAACCCCACGGGATTGACGGACTTTATAACATTACATGCAAAATTGTACGTCAGTGGCTTGATATACTTTGATATTACTCTACATTGAACAGGTTAATGAATTGCTTACATTTTTAAACCGTCTGCCAGTGAAACCTTGCAGTACACTAAATTTATAAAATGAACTCAGGTAAAAAAATTGACTCATCAAATCAGCTATTACAATAAGATATTTTTTCTCTATTAAATTTTTGAATATAAAGTAAAATGATTTTAATACTATAGTCAATTTTAAGATTCTTCTAAACAATATCAAAAATGTACTCTACTGCAAAGAAAAATAATCAATAACCATATTCATAGCACTCTCAAATTATTTACTTAAGGGCCAGTTTTTCAATCCGGGACAAAATTTTATCCGAGATAAAAGTACCGTCAATAAAATAAAAAAAAAAAAAATAAATAATTCAGCGACGTGATATTGCTCTCAATTAGTTCTCTATGAATTTAGTCGTTTATTTAAATAAAAATAAATAAATATATCATAAAAATAATAATAATAACCTCTCATTGTGTCATTTAAATTATTTTAAATTAATTAACACAATTATAAATTAATAATAGATATGTCAAACGCAAGATATGAGCTTGAAGGGCTCAAACGCATAAAACAGCTACCTCTTTGAGCTCATAAAGCTCAAAATAATACATAAATTGTAATTTGGAGCTTGAAGAGCTCAACAACACTATATAAGTGCAATTTCAAGCGCTTAGGTATGGAATTAGCGGTAAGTTACAGGGATCTCCTTCAAGGTCATCCGTTTTTATAATTTTTTTACTGAATTCAAGGAGAATTATACTCGTAGGTAATATCACTGTGCTGAATTATTTATTTTTTTATCATAATGGCAGTACTTTTATCTCGGATTGAAAAACTGGGCCTGAATGTTTTTATAGAAATAATTGCTTTTAATGACTTACTAATTTCTTTCATAGATTACAGGATTATTATTTTTAAAAATATAATTTTTCTCAATTTTTTTTAATTCTTCCATGTATAATATTTTATCGATTACAATCGAAATTAGACTTGTGTTATTTCATTTTCGACTATTGTTCGAAATCGCCTGAAGGTGGCGTTCTATCGTAGTGGATATTTTCTTCAAGTAAAAGCGGGCTATTGAAAATTTGAAACTAAGCGATCAAAAATATGAATATTAAAAAAATCACAGTAGAGAAAATTTATTTTAAAAAATTTCAGTACAAGTAATATAATTTTATTCATACTACTTGAATTGATGTACATAGATTACTCATTCACCGATCTGACGGTATTTAGGAAAAATATTTGTACAATAAATCACTTACAGATTGACATTTAATTGTTATGGATAAAAATGATTAACAATAAAATAATGCGAGAGAATAAGATCGATAAACCTGTAAACTATAAGTCTCGGATATGAAATATGAATAGATCAATGTGATATCCTCGTATACTATATAACATATATAACCACTTGTATAAACGTTGCAAGAGAGGTAGATATTAGTGAAATACAGAATAGCCTCTGCCGTTGTCGACTCTTTATGGTGGAGTGTGCTTGTGACGTGAATTATTAGCCCTCAAGTACACACACTGAACGAGGGTTACAGGGGAGTACAGCAGGCGTGGTTTGTGGAGCTCACAGTCCGTGCAAGGGTGGCAACAGGCGTGGCACTTCCGGTCCACAAAAGCCAGAGTCAGTCTTTACTTTGTACCGGTTTACGATACTGAGATAAAGTTATATTACTAAATTATTTTTTTATTTTCGTCGATCCTTCATTTTATTCCTCCTGGATTTTTTTACATACTCTTCATTTTTTTCCTTAATTCTGTTCTTGATTGTTTTTCTGTTGCTAAGAGTAATTTTTAACTTTAATTCAATTTTAAATAAATTTTGCTCATGATAGGTCCTCAAATTTAAATTTTGAAATAAATATGAATTCATCATAACAAAAATTTTAATTTGCTTAGAAAAATGTTTGAAAAAGACAAAACAAGGGAGTTGTATTTCATTGGCTTTTTTTTTCTATAGTTGAATCAAAAGATATTTTTAACTTTGTTAGACATCACAAATTACGGCAATGAAGAAAAGTAATCTGAAATAAATTTAATAAACATTATAACTTAAATAGTGCAAATTTCATTTTGAGCTGATAATAACATAAACATGAAAATGATCTACGCAGTAGTAAATGTTGTTTGTATAAAAAGTTTAACTTTTGCACATGACAAAATTTAGTGTTACATTAAAAAATTTTGTGTTAAATATTTAACAAAAAAAATTGTTAATAACATTTTTTTGATACAATGACGTAATATTTTTTACTGAGTAATTTTATTGTTGCAAGAAAAAAATTTATATATTATTGAAAGAAAATTAAAATGGTTTTCTGATAAATTTATTATAATCCATATTAGTTTTAAAGTATGAATTTGGGAATTAAATTTATAATAAGACTAAATTTTTTCTGCATATATTTGAAATATCCACGTATGAAGTATTATAAATCATAATTATGGAATAAATCAGGAATTTTGAGAAAAATCATACGAGAGTTGTCTTGTCGAGAAACTTTTGTGATTATATGCTATACATCGTAAAAATTCGTATATTGACTACTTTTCACTGAATTTTTACGATGTAAATTTACGTTGTAGATTTTAAAATGTAAAATTATGAAAATGAAGATATTGAAAGTCTGGTTCTGGATTACGATGTGACAATTGTAATATTTTTCCTAAAATTTTTCTCTGGTATAACTAATATACTTCATATACTATATTGGGACAAATACTTTGAATCAAAAAAATTTTTATAAGTATTCGTGTCCTTATTTCTTATAATGTAATTAATTAATTATTAACTCCAAAAAAACAACCATTTGAACTTACATTACATATTTGGTAAATATATTCTCATTAATATGATCTAAAAAATAAATAAACTTATCAATTCATCAATAAAAGTAGACGTTATTCATTCGAACGGAGTTTATTTTTGATGAATAAGATTTTTAAATAGTTTATCATGCACTTATAACAAAATTAACTTAATTCAAGATCAAAAATCTTAAATCAAGAATATCATTATGAAGAGTTGAACCATCTTAAATTAAGTAGAAAAGTTGATCTAATAAATCGTTCTTGGTTAAAAAAAATTTTACTCGGCCCAAGAATTTTTCTTCTCCATTTTTAGGGATTTAATTCTTTAGAATAGCATTCTTGGTTTAAAATTTTGGCTCATAAATCAAGTTAATTTTTTTTTATTAATAGACACTGTCGGCATTAAGAACGCGATTTTTATCATTTTTACGTTAAAATTTCAAGCATTTTAAATATTCTCCAAATACTACACCTCAAAAGAATATTATTTACTTTTTAAAAAATTTATTTAAATAAAATTTTTCTTCAACAATAAATTACATGAAATTAAATTTATTCAAGCAAATAATTAAAATTTTTAATAAGACCATGATTAGTTTTTTGTACAAAAGTCCTTTGTGAAGTTTAAACAAATTGATAAACTATATATAAAAATATTTTACTCTTTTTACTTTTATATTTCAATATCGACATTTTAAAAAAAATTTTTTACGCTAAACCAAGTGCACGATGGTCCTCGAAACTTTTCACTTTTTTCCTTCCTCTCCCGTGCTTGCGTTTGTACAGTGGTAATGGCCTGTCAGAAGCAGACGTTGGTTGTTGTACCTTATATACTGACACCATTACACTCGCCATAGCCCTATCGGCTTCACCAAAGCTACACCGACCTATACTAGCAACTCACAAGAGCTTTCTACATTTATACATTTATCTTTCTCTCTCTCTCTCTCTCTCTTTCTCTATCCTTCTCTCTTTTTCATTTGTATTTAATAAGAGACGCAAATATATATCATGAACGCTCGAGTTATATAAACTCCGTAGGACGACCCAAACGTTCGTCTCTACTACTACTACTACTACTACTAACAGCATCCACATCTTCCTTTTACTTCTCCATATTATCCTCCATTGCTAGAATGATCAATACCCCGAGACTCTCCCGTGGATGGGTGGGGCAATTGTTATTTAGATTCATTAATATTCTATTGCCCTTAAGAAACTATTTAATTGCACATTTAATTTCAAAATTAAATATAAATTTTTTTTTCCATTCATTAAAAAAAGATATATAGAATTATATTGAATGATTTTTAACTTCTAAAAATTTCCGCTTAGCTGCAGCTAAGACCATGCAGTATGGAGAAAGTGATACTGTGATAAGCTACGAGAAATAAAAAAACAGGTGTTTTTAGTTAAAATTAAAATTTTCAATGTTACACAGAAAAAAAATTTATAATTAAGAACTAATTTTCTTCACCCAAGAAAATATTTAGGAAAACGATACCTTTTTTTTTACATAAGAAAGTTTTTATTGAGTTAAGAAAATTTTATTGTCAAGATAATTTTTTCTTGCTCCAAAACAAGTTAAGTCTTCCGATAAATTTTCTTAGCTTCCCGTAAAAAAATTATCATACATGGCCCTAATAGTGTTAAAAATCCGGAAGAGAAAGTTAAGTCAGCGGTGTTCAGTTCTAAAACAAAATAAAATATTTTTTTACTCTCCTGAGGATAATTTGACATTTGTTTTTAGTTTAAGCAACTACAGGGAAAAAAGAAAACTCGAAAAATTACAGTATATAATGCAATGATACTGAAGTTAGCCGACAATTTTAATTTTTTGATTTTTTTTTAATAATTAAATTAGAACTAAAAAATATTTTTAAAAAATTGCACTTATATATTTTTTTAATAAAAAAAAAATCTTAAAAATTTTTAAATGTCGGCTAACTTAATTTTCAATATAATGCATCGTGGCGCTTCGTGATGAAAATTGGAAAAATTACAGTTTCAGATTGTAATTATTACAGATTTTATAAGAATTACATTGTAGAATGTAATATTTATTTTCTATAGAAATAGAATATAATATTTATTTTCTAATTTTGATTACGACAGGACCGATTTAACATTTTATACTGTAATTATTCCTGTTTTCATTTTTCTGTGTACTAAACCAATTTTTATCTAGTAAAGTATGTTAATTAACGTATCAATTTCTATAAAAAATAAAAAATTATATCAAACCATTTTTTTATTCTCATACATAGTCTGAAATTGCAATACATAAAAATTTTTTCACGTCAAATATTTCATGTAAAATATTGTACACTAATTAATTTAGTTATTTTCGAGTTTAAAAAATAATAAATACTGTTTTTCAATAAAATATAAAATTTGTATTATCTTTTAAAGTATTTAATGACTGATAAAAAAAATCATTAGATAACTGATATCGAACATCAGTAATATTGTTTATGTTGAAGTTGGTCAAGGACATAAAAGTTGGAGTTTAATAGCAATCAAATTTTTAGATTTTTAATATCGTTGTATGTAATTTATACAAATAAACATTTTTTCCAAGTTCTACTCTTTCAATTTTTTTTATTTTGAAAAATAAAAAAAATTGTGATGTCTTAAGTGTAATTAAATTGTTATTAGTGATAATTCTCTTCGGAATTTCGATAAAATTATTCTTAATGTAAAATTTATAACATAAAGAAATAAAATTATTTTTATCATTTTATGAAATAATGATTTGTTAATTACATTTTTTACTAACTTGTTTTCGTAGCATATTGTTGTTTTAAAATTCATTTAGAGAAGTTCTAAAAATTATTTTTAAAATCTATTTTTTATTATTTCAATTTCACAATAATGAAATATTTCTTATTTGTAAATATTGTAATATTGTTTTCTTGTAATTTTTCAATGACGAGAGCAATAGATGACATTGTAAGTGATATAATATACTTTTTATAAACTTTTAACAACTTATATATTTTTCTAGTCTTTTCGTGGAGATGCATTTATCTACAATTGTTCATTGACTTCCGTAGACATAAAATTTTTATCCACTTCATTGATAGGCTTTTCAATTTTTACTAATTTCTATTCTACAAAATGTATGAAGTATTTTAAAGCTTTCACAACGCCTTTTATCAACATTGATTTTGAAGCATGCACTACAGGATTAATGAAATTTTATATAAATATGGCTGAGTATGTTTCTGAATCTAAAAAAAATTTATTATATCGTGTACCAATTGATTGCCAAGATCTAACAGGAAAGCATTATATCGGAAAATTGATCGATTTCAAAGTGATAAGTTAAGAATCACTTTCATATTTAAAAATGAATGTAAAATTACTATGCAAAAATATATTAAGGGTATTAGAAATTAACATTTTAGTCACTTATATACTAATCATTAACAATTATTTTTTCCGTTAGATTGAAAATAAATAAGTTATTATAAAATTCTATTAATATGATGACTTTTATTGAAGTATTTACATCTTAAATATGTATTTAATAGAACAATCAAACTAAATGTGAGAAACATTACGACGTTGTAATAGGTAAATTGTCTTACTTTATTTCAGAAAATTCTCCATTTATGCGAAAAAAAAGTTAATTGAAATTTTATTTATTAAAAATTAGTTCATTGCCTATTATATGTATAATATTTTTGTTTAGATTACTCAATTAATATGTATTCGGACTATTTCTATCTGAATAAATCAAAGAATCATCTCCTAAAATATGTTGAATAAAACAATTTGATAATTAAAATGTCGATTACATTATATGTGAGTACATAGTTTTCAAGAAGCTGAACATATTTTATAATTTATTTTTTTCTTTGTAGAATAATTATTAAAATTGATAACGCATTTATAAATATTGAAAGTTTATGTAAAATAGCTGTTAATATGTAAATAAATCAAGTGTAACAGTAATTAAAAAAAAAAAAAAATGGTGTGACTTTAGGCGGTACAGGAGTTAAAATTTTTGGTGATAAATTTTAACACTGAAAGGATTGTTTTAAATTATTTTTGGTGTTGAAGCGGTGTTAAAGCATACTTAATGTTCGGAATATTCAAAAATTTAGGTTTCATAACGCTCTCTTATTTTTAAATAAGAAAATTAAATGATTTAAAAAAAAAATAATTAAGTAATTTCTTACAAAGTATTTTCTATTTTTTTTTAATCATTGGTGCCTCTTGTTCTTGTCATCTGCGCGCGCAGTTGAAAAAATATCTAATAATATGATTAATTTATCTCATTTTAACTTAATGAAGTGGCGCCATAATTTTCACGTGAAGAAAATAATAAAAGTTTTTTTGTTTTTGTAGATGTGTATCATAGTGAATTTTACTAAAAATGAATTGGAAAAAAAAAAAAAACTACATAATCTAGACTAATAATATGAAATAGGACACCAGTTTATCGAATTCTGGAATTAATAAAAAAAGCTCGATATCGATACATACATTTTTTATTAGGAGTTATCGTGAAAACATTTGAAGACCACAAAATTTCTTGATCTTGATATGTCTCGGGAGTAAACTGCTATCTCAACCGCTCCGCATTATAAGGTGTGGAATGCCGAGAAAAGAAAACCACGTTGCCAGTTTGGACAAACAACGCAGTGAGAATATTTTTGGACTTCTGCGCATGCGAGCGCAAGCGAGATAGTGCACTGTACCTCAACTAGTTTTGATTTTACTAGTAGTACTTAACATAGAGAGAATCTTCTTAAAAGTTGAGCACGACTGCTACCTGGAAACGCCCTTTTAAGGTAGACTTTCTTCAGTTGCTCTAGTGCATTGCTCTAGTAAAGATCGTAGAATTTTCCCACGTGTTATACTAAAAGCCACTCAAAAGTAACCAAAGTCTCAGACGTTTAATACAGAAACAGTGAAATTGATTTCATTTGTTATAACATAAGTGTTTTTTTTTTTTTTTTTTTGTGAGAACAGAAAATTCTTACTTTTTGAGAGTAATTATTGTCCTCAATCTTTGAAATTTGTTCTTACGTTTTTTTCATTGAAGAATAAAGCAGATACCAGTTTTAAAATGGAGCGTGTTTCAATGTTAAATGAAGAATATCAGCGAAATGCTTGGGATGAAATGAAGAACACTATAAATAACAAAATAAGCGAAATTAATTTGGATAATATACAACACGTGGCGAAAAAGTTGTTTCTAACCAATATCTACCGAGGAAGAGGAGTTCTCATCAAAACAGTGATCGAAGCTCAAAAAAATTGTATACCGTCGACACCCGTATACGCAGCCTTATTTGCTAGTGTGAATATGGTGTTTCCTATTATTGGAGATCTGCTGTTGCGAAGATTGATCGGGCGATACCAGCAAGGACAACAGAAGAATTCACTTGAATTAAAGACACCTCCCGCCATTTTCATAAGCTTCTTATTACATCAATATGTGGCGGACGAATGTTTAGTGCGTCAAATTCTGATAGATTTGCTGACTAATCCAACAAACGGGTCTATACAGTTGGCTGTGACTATCTTGTTGATATGTTCAGCGAAATTGGACACTAAACATAGGGAAATACTTTTGGCATTACTTTTGGAGTACAGGATGTCAGATCGGTTTGATAAGCAAACAAATTGTATGGTTGATGGATTTCTTGCAACGCGTGACATTTATAATCAAGTTAGTTCAAGAAAAGTTGATGAAATAGGAAAAAAGTTCCAAATCATCCATGCATTTGAAATATTTCATCAGCTCGATCCGGAAAATTATCTTGATGAGTTTGTATATGACTCGAACTATAAAGTTACTGAAAATCATTATTTAGAAAGAATTAAGATCATTTTTGGTAACAATCACAAGGAGGAAATAAAAGATGAAATAATGAAAAAATATCGGTTTTTAACAAAGTTATCAAGCGTCAGGCAAAGACTTTTTACTTGATAATCAATGTTGTATTAAAATTAGATGGAGAAAAGATTTTTATTTTCATTGTAACTCGGTTTTTGTTACATCTGAAATTTATTGAGAAAAAACAGTATGTTGTATTGAAATGTCGTCTTTTTGAAATTATGAACATAATTCCTTAAAAAACTGGTCGACAAGATCGAAAGATTGACATTATTGCAATCAACATCTTTACTGGAGTTCAGTATGAAGAAACCTGTTCTCCTACGCAGACTATGCGTATACCCATCGTCAGGAAAATTATGTTTGCAGCAATAAAATGATTCAATTTATCGAAAAAAAATTTTAAAACTGTAAACTAATTAAATTGTAATTATCTTTTACTAGATTACAATATCTCTGATGACGGCCATTTGATCCTGGAGGGTAAAACCGAACGTCGTATTTCGAAGAATCGCTAGATATTATATTGTATATTGGAACTGTAATATACCATATCAAAATGATTATTGATTAATAATGAGCAATTTATGAACTGTAATCGACTGTAATTATTTTATTATATAAAAGAAAAGACTTTTTTTTTCTACAGCCTATGTATTCATATATGTATATATTTTTTATAAACATATTATGTAAAATTATTAATAAAATGACTAATGACAGTAAATAAGTTCTCTTTGATTTTCATTATCCACTTATTTTATTTTCAATATCGTCCTCTTATTTTTGAAATCTTGGTTAAAGAAAAAAAAAACATTATATACATCAATATGAAACGAGAACAGCTAGATTAGCTACTATACTGATTGAAATACTACTTATTTTAGAACTTACGATTTTTCCGAATATTAATTTTAATCTTATTTCAATAAAATACTTCAATATAATTATCAAATCTTAAATATTAATAACAATAAATATTAAATCCCTTAGAAAAATATCCTAAAAAACATTAAATAAAATACAAAAACAAAGTATCAAAATAAAAAATACATTAAACAATTTTTTTTTTTCAATTTCTATCTTTAGTTGGTAATAATAGTTTAAATAACATAAATTTTAGGCCAGTTTTAATCATAAAGTTTTTAATGCATTTGACTGACAACATTCTTTAATTAAACATCATTGGAGTATTGCCAATAAATTAACTATCACAGCAGACCAAAAATTTATATTAATTAATCATTACTTTACTTTCATTCTTTATAACTTTATAACCATCAGTTTAAAGTTTGATCAATTATATAGTGCTATAAAAGATAAAATTAATTTACTTCAACAAATTTATTATTTCAGACATCAAACCTGGATGCGTCGATCCTAATTGCTTGTAATCATTCAAAAAAACGATAGTATCAATATTTTTAACGATTAATTGAATGGCCATTTGACGTAGAATATCAGCATTGTATTTTTCTGCTTCAATAGCAATAGAAATAACGTTATTAAGCGACAAGTATCTAAATACTATTGCCCCGCAAAAGTTCTTCAGCTTTAATATTTGATACCTTTCCGCAACATCTAAAATTTTCAATGCCAGCTCATAGTTTTCTTCGGCTTCAGTTGTACCAGTGTACATAAATTTCAGAACTTCTTTCATAACATCAACACTGATATTTTCGATGGTAATACAATTCTCACGGGCTTCTTTCATATTTGATTGGAACATCGCCAAGAAAACTGGGCTGTGAGCAGATAAAACGACTTTGTGTGCAACTATTTCTTCATCATCAACTACCAGCACCACATCGCTCAGCATACGGTCCAAATAGAAGCTCTTAAAGTCATCATTGGTGTAATTATTTAAGTAATTGTTAACCAACGGACAAGATAAACAAACATCACTTGTGCATCCCAGCCACTTTATTTCACACAATACTCTCAAGTAATTAGTTTCATGAGAGTCTTCTAGGCTTTCGAAGCTATCAGAGGAACTTTCATTATCATCTTTACTACAGTTGTTAGGGACGAAAATATTAAGACCATTTTCAAACCAGTGATCAATTATCTCAGAGTATTTTATTTTGTTGTTTGAATAAACTTCAACTGCAACTGTTCCAGGAACTATTTTGTATTCTCTACTTATTTCTATTATAATATCTGAGCACGATGCCTCGTAGTCCATCGATACTGTGATAAGACAGTATTCTAAAGGTTTCATGAAATAATTTCTAACACTGCGGTAGTTGTTTTTTGAAGGGATTTCCCATCGACACTTAATGTCATTCGTTTTAGAGTACGCAAAGTTCATAATTATCTTCTTAAATACTGAAACAAGAAAAATAAATTTATTAATTTAGAATTATACAAATTACTAATTGTTAAATAAATACGTTAATATATTAAAAGTTATTTTTTTTCAATGAAAAATTTAATTCATTTATTAAAAAAAAAAAAAATCATTAGGAAGTCGATATTTTCTTTGTTATAAGCGATGATACTGAAATTGAGACTTTTGATCATTTTTAAAATTTTTCTAACAAATAAATTATAGCAATAATAATTTATTTGAAAAAATTTCATCTTTGGAAGCTCTAAAAAATTATAAATGCAATTTTTTTTAACCTAGTTTATTTTTTTTAATTATTAAATTAGAACTAAAAAATATTTTTAAAAAATTTTACGGATTGTCTTTCAAGTTTTTTACAAATGAAAATTTGTTGTTATTTTTTGTAATCATTTTTTCAGTAAAAAAAAATTATAAAAATTTTGATTCAAAATAAGATATTTGACTTTTTTTGGAGTAAAAATATATATTAATGGCAAATCTGTAACAAATAATTATATATTGAAAATTAAGAAATTTACCTGAATGAAGAAATTTATTTATAGGTTATATTGACTTAAAATTGTCTTTAGCAAGTGTTGTTCATTATCTTGTTAAAATTAGGTTATAAAATTAATATCCAGTCGAATGTGAATTTATCCTTAGAAATGTAGAATCATTCAGTTTATTTATGTAAAATTATCAAAAATTTTTTGATAAGTATTTTTAAAATTTTTTTTATTTAGTAATTTTTTATTTCAGTTAAAAAACTGAGATTGGATCCGCTGGTGTCAAGTTAACGTTCGGAAGAATACTAACTGCATCCTAACGAATGACAAGCAAACTATTTCGTGAGTAGCCGGTAAATTATCATGAGAAAACATGTGTGTAAAAAATTTTACGCGGTAAGGTTGAAATTTTATTAATTCTATAACGAAAGTCGACAAGAAAGAAAAAATAAGACATCTCTTGTAAAAAGAAGAATCCTACCATTTGAATAAAATGTCATGAATCAATATTAAATATTTTTAATAAATTAAAAGAAATATTTAATCGAAAGGAATTGTGCTTTATATATGTATCTAGCACCCCACTATTATATAAACTTTCTGTCCCAACTTAAACTACTTCTTTAATAGGTCGGTCCACAAGTTTAATGTATTTAATGTTATAAATAGGAATCACTGCATAAAAAAACTATTAAAACAAAGAAATAATGGTAGTGGGGACAACGAACTTGGGAACGGATTTCTTATTAAATTTTATTATTACTTGAATCAAAAAAAAATAGCTGAATTAATTCAAAATTTTAAAAGCAAAATAAATCTCGAAGCAAAAAAAAAATTTTTTTTATCAAACTGAGATAATCGTAAGGATTTATTCAATTTTTAATCATTAATCTTTATAAGAAACTAAATTTTTTTTGTTATCATTCAATTTTATTTATCTATATTAATCCTCATTGTTAAAAATGGGAAAACCAGAATTTGTAAACAAAGCTATAGAATTAATATTATTAACAAAGAAGCAGATTCTCCAATTAAAGAAATCGTTTCTGAGTATCATCCATTTTTAATTAAGTAATTATTGATGTGCATTAGCGAAGCTATTAAATTAATGATAAAAAAAAATACGATGTTATTGTCTGACACTGACAGTCATTAATAAAGATTAAATCAATCAAGTAAAAAAAAAATTTAATTAGTTATATGAATTAAAATCTTTAATCTAGAATGACATTGAACATCGTATAGATAATAATATTTTGATTTTAATAAAGAATCGCTTCATGGTATTATAAATTTTTGAATTCTACATTCTTTTATTTTCCACACATTTATAATAATTTTTTACTGTAAGATAAATCTTTTTACTATAAAAATACAGTCATAAACGTAAAAATAATAAATTTGTTATTTAATATTAGTTGTACCTATTTTCAATATTTCACAGAACACGATGCATCATTAGTTCTAAATATTATCAAACAGGCAACTTTTTGTAAATCAAAAATTCTTATTCAGCAAACCGAGTGGTAATAATTTTTACCATTACTATTATAACATATAATCACGATATAATATTCAATATTAATATAAAAATATTATTTTAATACGTATCTTAATACGTAGTTTAGTTGCTAGTTGCTATCAATATAATCTATTCAAAATTATTATTTATGCATCCATAAATATTGATACTTAATTTAAGTATTATGATGAGTAAACTTTATATATTTAATTATATAATTTGTTTACACGGAATGAGTAACCACTTAATATTTTTAGGCTTGTCAAGTTGATCGACTTCAATATCCAGAAGAGCATCACGATCTTCTGCATCATCTAATAGATCTTTCCACATTGCATTTTCCTGTAAATCAAAGTTTTTAATCAAATAAAATACACATAAAAAATTTTTCAAACAAAGATTTTTATCAATCTTTGAATTTCTTAGGCTCAATAATATAATTGTAAGATAGTAGTAACAATAATTTTACCTTGTATTTAGTCAAATTGCCGCATATAATCAAAGTGTGCTTTGCTCTTGTCAAACTAACACAAATTCTGTGAGGGTCATAAATATGATCAGTAGGTTTACTTTGAACACATGAAAGAATAATAATATCGCACTGTGAACCTTGAAAGCAATCTGACATTTTAACAACTTTAATATTCATTCTATCTCTACGCTCCTTACTAATGGATTTAAATCTGTTGAAAAAAAAAATATAACAAAAATATTTCAATAAAAACTCTACAATTATTTATCTAATTGATAACTTCAGTTTCTTGACACTAAAAATAATTGTTTTTACCTTTCTTCCTGATCAAACATTTTTATTATTAAATCACGTTGTTCTTCAAAGAGTGTAATAATACCCAAGCTAACTTTAAAATCAAATTTTCCCAAACCCATAAGCATCAGTAAGGCATAAGTGATATCAACTATCAGCTTGGCTTCCCCAATGTTTGTAAGACCATCTTCTTCTTCTGGTGACGAATGATTAAGTAATTTGTACTTGTAAATTCCTAAAGGTTGTACTGTCGCTTCATTTTTTAATACTCCTTTATAGAAATAATGATTGGGCCATTGAGAAATAGCTTTTGTCATACGGTATTGTGTATTCAATGATAAAATCGGAGTTTTATCTTTCTTTTCAAATATTTTGTGCACTCTATGAAAGAAGGATTTGTCCAAATTCAATACCTTCATCACTTCCTGCATTAAATTATATTGATTATAATTTATAATTCAAGACAGTAATAATAATAATAAGTAGTAATTAAAACATACCTCAGAATGTACTCTAGGTTTAAACTGGTGTGGATCGCCAACCAAGAATAACATTCTTACTCCTAATTTCAAAGGTAAAAATGTTTCCAATTCGGAGGCTTGAGAAGCTTCGTCAATTATGCACACTGAAATATTCAAGTCTCTGTAAATAAAAATAAAATTATAGTGATCAATCACATTAGAAAAAAAAAAAAAAATTTAATCTTACTGTAAATGATTTCTATAATACGCTGCTCGACAAGACATCAGTGTACTGACGATGACATTTGAGTTCAACATGAGTTTTTGGATATACTCTGATTTTTTATTCGCATCAACGCTTTTCTACAATCACAAAAAATTAATACATCAATTTTATAATCCTTGATATTTAAATTTTCAATAATATAAAAATAGTACCGTGAGAGAAATAAAAGATACCGGTTTTACCAACTCATTCATTTTTTCTTCTGGACCCAGACGAAGAACCTTGCATTCTATACCTTTTTCTGGAAATAACATTTCGGGTCAATAATTATTAAAAAATCTAAGAAATTATATTAATCTTACCTTTCATTGCAGACTTTTCATCTAAAAGTTGTAAAACAATTGAATCAATCGTTAGGTTTGATTGCCCGCAAACTAAAATGCGATCAGTACTTTTTCGGCTCAGCATCGATAAAACGCTATTGATAATAAGTTTAGATTTTCCAGTACCCGCAGGACCAGAGACTAAGCATATTTTAGATTTTTTGTCTTCTACTGTCTTAACAATCCTGGCCATGGCTTCTAATTGTTTTGAATCCAATTTATCCTGTCAATGTCAAAATTTCCAAATCAATAAATTTTTATACTTAAACAATTGTTTGAATTTACACTACTACCTTTGTCACTGGTTTGATTTGATCTTTGTCATTAATCGGTGAAAATTCATGGTCATTAAATGTTGGTTTTAGAATAGCTACACACAGTGGGGATTTTTCCAAAAGTACTAAAGAATTAAGATAATTTAAAGTAAGTGAAATTTTCATCTTTACTGGTTCGACAACGATTGAATCTGGAATGTTGTTTTTTCTCATATACTTTGTTACTAATTCATACAATAATTCGTATTCAGGTTTATCTAAAAATAAAAAAAGTAAATAATATAATATTTGATTTACAGTATTTAATTTTTAATAAATAATTTTTAACAGTACTTGAAAAAATGATCACCTTCTACTTTCTGTCGAGTTAAATAATCTATATACGCATATTGTTCTTGATTTTCAGCTGAGGGATTTTTAAATTTTATCAAAGTACTGTGACGTGGAAACCAAACATTAGTGTCCGATGAAATTTTTGCCCTTGCTTTAAAACGATAAATCCGATCGTTTGTATCATCGTCGGGATTTACTTTTAAGCATCTGTTAAACAATGGAATCTTGAACAATTCAAGACTTTGTGGTCTAAAATAAAAAAAAAAAAAAACAATAATTATACCAATATAACGTAAAGCGTAATACTAAAGTTAGCCGACGTTTCTAATTTTTTTATTTATTAAATTGGAACAAAAAAATATTTTTTAAAAATTAAAGTTTTTTCAAGTTTTTTACAAATGAAAATTTTTTTTGTAATAATTTTTTCAATAAAAAAAATTATGAAAATTTTTAGATGTCGGCTAACTTAATTCAAATACCTAAAGTACGTAATTTGCATTGAAATACTTACTTGACTTCATCGTTATCATCGAGAGTGCTGTGAAATTCGACTAAGTCGTTCCAAAATTCATAAACTAATAAAGGAAGCTGTACCTGGCAATATTCTTCAAAGTTCTCATATGATAGCTTTGGTTGAGTCAATTTCAATGATGTAAAAATCGAAGTTGCGTTTTTGTTTAAGAACCATTGGGGCTTCCACTGTAATATTTGGTGTAGAAACTTTAGCCTGACGTTACTGTGTCTGACATTTTCTGGATTTTCCGCATCTGTAAAATTAATAAATTAAATTAGACGACACTCGAATATTTTTGATTTTTTTTTATTAATTAAAAATTAGAACCAAACAACTATTTTTTTAAATTCCACGTATAATTTTTAAAATTTTCTACATGTAAAATATTTGTTTCAATTTTTTTTTAATTATTTTTCAATAAAATAAATTATAAAAAATTTCAATTTTCATTAAATTATAATACCTACTGAAATAAGCAAACATCTGTTAATTTTTTTAATTTCTATAACAAATAAATTGTCATAAAAAAAATAATTAAAAATATTCTCACTTGAAATTCTCTTAAATTTTTGTGGATTTTTTTTACTTAATTTTTTTCAGAATTTGTTATAAAAATCTAGAGATTTCTTAGATGTCGGTTGATTTCACTATAATATATTAATTTGTTAATTGACGTGAATAATTAAAAATATCTATTTTTCATCTAAAAATTTTTAATTGTTCATTAGAATTTTTATTTGATAAAAAAGTCAAAGTTTATAAAATGTCGGCTAATTTTAATTTTACATGAGATTTATAACATATTCATTAGTAAAAATTATATGATTATTTCATAAAAATATACATAGTAATTAAAAGGATACACATGTTTAAATCATTTTAATCTTTACCTTCAGTAACAATACTTATTTTCATGATGAATCTAATCAGTCTGAGCGTAACGAGTACAGTGAAAACAATGGACCGGTCTGAACCTGAAGGGAATGAAAGAGTCAAATTGCGGCGTTTTGTACAGCGTCATACACGTGACATGGTGTAGTGTTGATGTTTTTCTGTTTTGGCGCTGATATCGATTGTGTATAGTTCGATGTATCGACTTTCCATATCCCTCGGGTTGCATTAATTATAAATTTAAAATTCGATACTATCAGGGATGAAAATAAAACAAGTATGTATTTAATTACAATAAATATTTTATCATTTTTTAAAGAAAAACTGTTCATGACTGTGAATCTTGTACGCATTAAATAATTTTTATAATTAATAAAATAGAAAGAAGTTGAAAATGAAGAAATGCAATTATCGAACAATAAATAATCTGTAAGTGCATTTTTTAAAATGATAATTTTTTTTAACTATTAATTAAATTATTTACAATTTAAAAAATATTTATGTGTTTTAAATTCATAATCATAAACTCTGTTCATATCTTGATATCTTACAAAATAATTTATTTCTTTTAGCAAATAACAAAAATCAAATTGAAAAAAAAAAAAAGCATTTCATGATTTGAAATTGTAGGAAGTTATGGATAAGATTAATAACAAAAAGAGAGAAAAACAATTTTATTATTCACATAGAGTGATTTAAATAGAATCTTTATTTTAAAAAGGAATCGTACAGAGTTTAGTCGCAGACTAACTATAATGTTAAAACTATTTTATTGTAAGGTCTAACCCTCTGAATTGTCCTTTAACTAAGACCGTAATATTTGATTGTACTGTACAGTGTAAAATAAGGAGTCCTTTGTACAACTCAAGTACCTAAGGTCATAAAATCAAGCCTATATACAGGCTTTCTTATTTTAGCTGCACAAATGTGCTTTAATATATGAAATATATGAAAATCAAGTTAGCTGACATTTCAAAATTTTTAGAAATTTTTTATTGAAAAAATTTCAATTAAACAATTAAAAAAAAAAATTGTCACATGTAAAAAACTTGAAAAACTATAAGTGCAATTTTTTAGAAATATCTTTTTAGTTGTAATTTAATTGATAAAAAAAATAAAAAATTTTTACACGTCTTCTAACTTCAGTGTCATTTTAATATGTGTTTTTCACATTTAAAAACTAATAAAAGAAAATACGTTATTTTTCTAAAATAAACATTACTAAGAACAAAATATCTAAAATATAAAACTAAAAGTTTGTAACAGGAATTTATTTTTGCTCAGAGAATCCAACAGAAATTCATTCATTCCACAATAAAAGGATTGTTCATTAGTTAACTGTGAATTGTTTCAAATTATTTATTGACTTTAAAAATTTTCAATTGAAGAAACACACTTTTGAATATAAAAATCATGATTGAAACTTAAAATTTTACCGAGTTTATTAAATGTCAAAAATTTTCTGTTTAAAACAATAATTTTTTTACATTTTTTTTTCATACCAGCTCTAAGATATTTTTTAAATTATATTTTCTTCGTAATGTATCAAAATATTGATTAAATAGAAATTTACTAATAATTATTTCATTAACTCTAAATGGTTAAAATTTAAACTCAATAAAGTTAACATAATTTTAATTCAAGTTCAAAATTTTATCTTAGAAAGTGCGAGTAATAGTTAAATAAATAAATTTATTTTTACATTATATTATATCATATTTATAAATAAAAAAAAACTATCAATTAAACAGTTAAATCTAATAAAACAATAAATTAACAAACCAGCACAATATTTTTATTTAAAATTATAATAAAAGTTCATGGAACAGATTAAAAATTATACTTAGGTCCAACAAAATATCTAGACTGTAAAAAATACCATTTTAACTTCAATTTCCCTAAAAACAGTGATGTATCATTAAATTAATGTTTCTTGTATGTACTCATCTTTTCTATAGATTTTATATATAAAAAAGGAACTATTAGAATGTCGGGTTCATCTGACGTAGTCATGTCAGGGATCCAGAGACTCCTTGTGGTTCGGCAGTTTCTGAAGTCCGGAATTCGGTCTCTCTGCTGATGAAATCATCTTACCGCCCGAAGGACTAGCTGATGTCGCAGTTCATTGAAATATCTTCTGATTCTCAACCATCGTACAGATGTTATCGATGCCTTAAGTTGATTAAAGATAGAACTGCAGGGTTTATTGGGGTGCCCGAAAGACAGTTCGGAAAGAAAAATGAACATAAAAGGTTTATCACACAAAACGTATCACGAAGACGATGTCTGCGTACTAGGATTAGTTAACTAGGGCGCTCACCACCGTACTTACCACTTGGAGGGGATGGATCTCACCGGGGGGAGCGTAATGCACTCCCTTACCTGGTGGGATAAAGAGCACATAACAGACCACCTGTTGATTAAATCAAACGAGATACACCAGTATGACTCCAAGTCACGCGTGCATCTGCTCAGTGGGCGACCACCATCCCATTACTTAGCTTCAAATAGAAATATTCTGATGCTAGGTAATTCTTTTGTCATTTTAATATTAAATAGCAATTTTGCAATTATGTTATGATCAAAGAACGTAAAAATACTTATTACCTTGAAATTCTCTATTCATAAATTTTGGATTAAATTTAAAACCTAGTATAAAATACTTATTTATTTATAAGTCGCTATATGATTACCAAAGTCTTCAACGACTACTGTACAATTAAATTTGATGAGTTATTTACATTAACAATTTTAATAAAAGACTCGATTTGCTAACAATTTGAATTTTGTACTTTGACTATAATTAACTGATATTGACTTGATAAGTCTATTTGACTTATTATTTTCATCTGTGGTTAAATCTAATCGATGAGCTTACTTAGTAAGTTGAAGAAACTCAATTCTAGTATAAAATAGTATAACATGAAGTATGTAAGTGTCAATTGGTGTTAGAACCAAAGCTTTATTTTATAACATGCAGTTTAACTTAAATTAATGTGATGAAAAAATTTTAAAAAGTAGTTCTTACTGCTGTACAATATCCAAATAAATCTACTTAGAGACCTTGAAAACTTAATGACGCTGAAATTAGCAGACATCTGAAAATTCTTGAAATTTTCATAACAAATCAATGATTATAAAAAAAATATTTATAAAAATCCGCACTTCTAATTTTTTTTAATTTCTACATGTAAAATTTTCTTCATTATTTTAATTTTAATTTTGATTTTAATTTAATTGTCATAAAAATCTAAAAAATTGTTAGATGTCTGTTAAATTCAGTATCACTAAAAGTTATCAGAGAATAATAAAAATAATAAAATAATAGAAAAGAAGCTATGCTAACTGTGAAGAATTGAAAACTGCTAAAATTTATTTAAACAATTGAGTTATGTCGACTGTTATAAAAAATTTATTACAACATTTTTCTATTTTTATAAATCGTAATTGGTCAAAATGATAAATGGACCTCATGTAATTTTACAAACTTGGATATGTAAAAATAGAAAAGACGGTTGTAAATAAAAATGTCATTTTATATCTACTAAAACTTCATAATTATGTATCAATATTACAAAAATTTACTTAGAATTTTCTAATTTTATCGTTAATTTTGTAAGTTTAGTGTACGAAAGTTAGATTTTTTTATAAAATCCGGTATTTTATTTTAGCGTATTTTCGTCTTGTAATTTTACCATTATATTGTTGAATATATAATAGGCTAATTTTTTAAGCATATACATAGAAAGATTAGTAAACTTAATAAATAAATTTTAAACGTACAAGGCAATATCGTAATATTACCCAGGCATAGATTATTAATTTTTTTCATAAACTTGATATTGAATTTTAAAATGTTTGTATACTAAAAAATTACTAAATTTACGGAAAATTTTTAAATGGTCTAACAATTCTTGATGAAAAATTTAAATTACAAAGTTTTTTAGTTTTTAACAAAACTTATACAAAAAATGATTTAAAAAGAAAATTGTTTTTCATTCGTTAATAATAAAGAGAATAAAGTCCAAAAATATCTTCTCATTATTTACTTGTAAACCAACTACTAATGACTCGATAAAAGTTTCCTTTAAGATAAACATGAATAATTGGATTCATAATATTGCGCCGACTTGTTTATCTAATCGTATGTTAAAACAAATTAATACCGACACCTTTTAATTGATAATTTAATTTTTATATCAATAATTAATAATAAAATGTTTGAATTTTTTCAACTATCAAAAAACTACAAAATATTATTTTTTTTTTGGTTTTTTACAGTCATGAGATGAGTAAACATTCATCAGTGAACTGTCATGTATAAATTCATTCACCGATATAGTTTATCATCCTGTCTGTGTATTTAAATGTAATTTTCAACCGTCATAAATGGAAAAACCATAAATCTTATCGAGAAAAAGTCCCGAGTGTCACAATAACATAGTTTTAATAAATTATTATATGGTTGACCTAATTTTTTAATTAGTCAAATTTATCAGAAGCGTTCTCACAGTATCAGTTATCCGTTTCCTTCGTCTGATGCATAAATACTCTCGGGTGTTGATGCTGCGTCTTATATGTATTTAAAAACTCTAGATGAGGACAAGTTAAAAATTTTAGTCCGTGTATAATAAAAAAAAAAAAGTTATATTATATACAAATGGATAGAATTTTTTTATGATAGTTAATAATCATGTCGCTAAAATATTTTCTTGTATTTCTTAAAATTATCAGTGCATTAGCTGACGATAGTTATATTTCCAAAATTGACACCTATTACTCAAATACAATGTAAGTCGTACCAGTTAACTATTTAAAATTTAAAATTTCAATTGTTAATTAACTTTAATGCTTTTTTATTTTTTTCAGAATAAAAAGTGAATCAATTGAGAGTACAAACTACAATGGAGGATGTATAGAACATCCACCGGCTCCCATTTATGGAACAATTGAATGTTCAACTATCAAGTAATTATTTTTTAATTTATTATTAATTTTATTTTTAACTTCCCGCTGTAAAAATCAATGATTTCCGAAAAATCGGAAGTTATTGGTTTCACCCTAATTTTAAAAAATCGAATTCTCATCAGATCTTCACGTTTTATGCTCGAGCAAATAGCTTGAAGATCTCGAAAATTTATACTAGTCACATTTTTGAGCTCAAAATTTCATAAAGAAATTTTTAAACCCTTTTAAGCTTGAATATATCAGGTTCCAGAGATGGCCTGCAGGCTCAACCGTTTTTTAGATTTTTCTTATAAATTAATTTATGCTTAAAGAGGTTGTCGAGCAAACTGCAATCCAAACTATCAATTCCCGAATGGAGAAACTCAGCTTATTGTAACGTGCCATCAGAATGAATGGCAAATTATTGGTACTGAGTGGAACACTATACCTCATTGCGAGCGTAAGTATTTTTTTTATAAAATAATTTAATGATCGTGAATCAATAATAATGAATTTTTTTTATCACTTTTAGCTATTTGCTTACCTCAATGTTACAATAATGGAATTTGCGTTGCTCCAAATGAATGTCGGTGTCCGGAAAATTTTTCTGGTCCTCAGTGCCAATATGAAATAAAGCCTTGCTTGAATCTTCCAGCGCCTGTACTCGGTGCGCGTAGGCACTGTAATTCCAAGTAAGTATTTTTTCTTTCAATGCACTGATAAAATAATTAATTTGATTCAAGAGAGAAATTCTTGAGCCAAGAACATAATTTTTAAGAATTTGAATATCTTTAATCAAATAGAAAAATTCTTAAATCAAGAATAATTTTTTAAATCAAGAATTGTTGTAATTGATTCAAGTTTATCAAACTCTTCAAAATTATATGATGTTGGCTCATGAATTTTTTTTTTTTAATCACATTAATTTTTTATCAGTGTGCAAATTTTGTTTTATTATATCTTCTTTAACAATTAAAATATTTTACAGAACTTGTACGATTACATGTATGAATAATTTCACTTTTCCCGATGGTTCATCAATTACTAATTTAATTTGCCGGGATGGAAATTGGATACCTACAAGGACTGAATGGGTTTCTATTCCCGATTGTAAACGTAAGTATTTTCTAAACTATTTAATTTGTACATAGTAAAAAATTTTGCGTCAATACCTCAAAAAATTTTGTGTTAAAAATTTTTATGTTAAATATTTAACACTTTTTTGTGTTGTACTACACAGTAAAAAATTTTGTGTTAAAAATTTTTATGTTAAATATTTAACACTTTTTTGTGTTAATTTAACACTTTTCTGTGTTAATTTAATACAAAAATTTTTAACACAAAATTTTTTACTGTGTAGTACATAAATACAAAAAATATCCACAACTTTATTTATACTTTTATCATCTATGGAATAATAATAATATGAATTGCTCCATGTATATTTAAAATTATACTTGAATCATCATTCATATTTCATCATAAAATAACAATCAATACTGATCACTTAATTTTGTAATTTTTTTAAAGCTACTTGCTCACCAGCATGTGAAAACGGCGGTATTTGTTTAACTTTGAATACTTGTCAATGCCCACAAGATTTCCGTGGACCTCAATGCCAATATTGTGAGTAATTTAATTAAATTATATAATAAAGATAAGAGATTAGTTTATCAAACAAATGACATTACAGCGGCGGATGCTTGTACGCCACAGAAACTCGGTTTCAATGGCGGATATCATTGTCGTGGTGAAGCTGATTACTTTGCTTGTACACTAAATTGTCCAGAAGAGGTTGAATTTTCATTTGCTCCGGCTGCTGAGTATATTTGTACTTATGAAAAAGGTGTATTCGAGCCTCAACCAATACCTCAGTGTAAAAATGGCCCAGATTACCAGATTGTTCCAATTGGAAGTAGTAAGAATTCATTTTTTAAAATCACTAATCATTCATGGATTATTGAAGATACATCTATGTCACACTCATCTTATCGCAATGAACTAAGAAATTTTATGAATTTTGAAGGTAATGGAAAGTTGACAATGAAAACAAAAGTAAGTAAATTTCATACTTATCTCATAAAATTATTGATTTAGGGATTTAGGGATTTTTTATATACTTTCTTCGTTTTACAGGGCGTAAAAACTGGTCATGTTTCAATAGAATCTATAAATAAAAAATATGAGGATGAAATTTCTCATACTCACTCTACAATAGACCAAAACTCTTTAGTAATTGAAGAAAAAAAACCAGAATCAAAAACTTGTTTCTCATGGGGAGGAGTTCATTATAAAACATTCGATGGTGCAATTTACAGTTTTGAAAGTAATTGCGCACATACATTGATCCAAGAAACTCAATATGGATCATTTACAATAACTATACAGAACCATCCTGATTGTTATAACAGAGGCACCTGTTCAAGAATCATTAGATTCTTTTTACAAGGAAAAGAGTTCATTTTACTTTTAAATGAAGATGGTTTACCAACTTTTCGGACGGTTAAAAAAGTTCTACCGATTCCGGCGCAATTATCTGGCGTAAGAGTAGAAATGTCTGCGCATTTTGTCATTGTAAACTTAGACACTGTGGGTGCAAGTTTAAAATGGGACGGTGGTCTCTTTGTTCAAGTTAAAGCTTCAGAATCTTTATGGAATAAAACAGCTGGCTTGTGCGGTAGAATGAATGGATATCCTGAAGATGATAAAACTGGAAAAGATTACAGTCATTCGAAAAATACTGCCGCGTTTGCTTCCACTTGGAAAGTTTTGAATATCGGTGGTAAATACTTTACTTTTTAATTCTAATTCGCGTCACTGGAATGTATTTTTAAAAATTATTTATTTTTTTTGCAGAGAGTTGTGATGAAAACCCGCGAACACAACACTCTTGTGACTTAGCTTATGACCTAACTATGGAAGCTGAAGAGTTTTGCGCTACATTATTCTCAGATGCCAGATTCCAAGCCTGTTCTAAAATAGTTGATTTAGCAAAACTTCAGAGTACATGTCAGTGGGATTACTGTGCTTGTAAGAAAAATGATAAGAAGCAATGTGCTTGTGACACAATGAGCGTTTATATTCGACAGTGTTTCCATGATCATGTTATTGATTCAGTAGCGTGGCGACGTGAAGAAACTTGTCGTAAGTTCTTTCTATTTTGAATTTATTAATGTAACATTTTACTCGGCAGTCTACACTGATAAAAAAATAAACTTGTTTAAAAAAAAAAATTTTTTTGATTTAAGAAAATTTTTTTCACTTGATTCAAGATGATCTAACTCTTTAAAATGATATTCTTGGTTCATGAATTTATATTTTAAATCAAGTTAATTTTTTATCAGTATTTAATTAAAAGAAAATATGATTTCTCTTGCATGTCGAGTAAATAATTTTTTTTTTATAGCAATGACGTGTACTGGAGGTAAAGTGTATAAGTCTTGCGGACCGAAATCGCAACCGACTTGCAGTAATGACATTGTAGAACACAAAGAGAACAATGAGTGTGAGGAAGGATGTTTCTGTCCTGAAGGAACTGTTTTACTTGAAGGAAAATGTATATCTGTCGAAGAATGTCCTTGTACACTACGTGGAAAATTCTTTCCTCCCGGAACAACTATTCCAAAAGAATGTAATACCTGTACTTGTTCTGCTGGCAAATGGATTTGTACATCTGTAACGTGTTCAGCGAGATGTTCCGCCGTTGGTGATCCTCACTATGTTACTTTCGATGGAAAGCACTACGATTTTATGGGACAATGTAATTATTATCTTCTTAAAGGTGACAATTACAGTATTGAAACGGAAAATATTGCATGTGCTGGCGCTATTTCCGAGGTAATTTAATTTCCTGAACAAAAAAAAAATTATTATCATCAATAGTGTAGACATTTACGTTAGATTATTTTATTTTAGTTAAAAAAAATTGTTGTAGTAGTAAATATAAAATTTATTAAATTAATAATTGATATATTTTTCACGAATCTAAAAATATTTTTATAAAAAATCTTCTAGGCAATGGGACTTTCACGATCTTCAATGGATGAAACATCATGTACTAAATCTGTAACGATTCGTTGGAATGAAATTTTGATTAAACTAAAACAAAATAATCAGGTATTAATCAACGGAGAAGACGTAACAAAACTTCCTGTAATGTTATCTGGAGTAAAAATAAAAATTGCAAGTAGCATTTTCATTGTTGTCAATGTACCAAATGGCTTAGAAATATGGTGGGATGGAATATCCCGAGTATATGTCAACGCTCCTGCAGATTTTCGCGGTAATTATTTTTTCATCCCTCAACTACTATTCACCAATTATTTACATTATTAATTAATTTACAATTTTACACAATAGGAAAGACAAAAGGTCTCTGTGGAACTTTTACGGCTAATCAAAAAGATGATTTTCTAACTCCGATTGGTGACGTAGAAGACTCAGTAATTCCCTTTGCGAATAAATGGAAAACCAGTGAGCAGTGTACTGACATTCCAATGAAAGATTTTCGACATCCTTGTGACATAAATCCGGAAAGACTGACGACCGCGGAAAAACATTGTTCAAAATTATTGAGCGATCTTTTCTCAACCTGTCACTGGCATGTTGACCCTAATTTATTCTACGAAGACTGCAAGTATGATATGTGCGCATGTGAAGCTGAAATTGAAAGATGTTTATGTCCAACTCTTTCGGCATATGCAAAAGAATGCGCTGTAGCTGGCGTTAACATACTCTGGCGTACGGAAATTGAAGAGTGTCAATTGCACTGTCCAGCTGGTCAAGAATATCAAATTTGTGGCAACAGTTGTACGCGATCTTGTAGTGACATATCCTTTGACCAAGATTGTCGTCAAGAGTGCGTAGAAGGCTGCAATTGTCCAGAAGGACAAACTTTAAACGCACTAGGTCAATGTATTCCTATCGGAGAATGTCCATGTCAGTACAACGGAATGGAATTCAACGCCGGATATCAAGAAGTTCGCCCAGGAAGACAAGGCCAAGACTTGTGTACTTGTGCTAGAGGAAATTGGGCTTGTCAATTAGCAACTACTGAAGACATAGAAAAATATCCAGCGACGATTGATTTAAAAACAGTCTGCACTGCTAGTAAAAATCTTGAAGTCACTACTTGTGAGCCAGCTGAACCACGAACTTGTCGAAATATGCATGAACCAATCAAGCAGACTCCTGCTATTTGTCATGCTGGATGCACTTGCAAAAGTGGTTACGTTTTGGATTCTTCAAACGGAGTTTGCGTAGAAGAAGAAAAATGCCCTTGTTACCATGGCAGCAAAAGTTACAAAGAAGGCTCTGTAATGCAAGAAGACTGCAATACTTGCAAATGTGAGAAAGGTGCTTGGAAATGCAGTGATCGAATTTGTCCAGGAGTATGCTCAGCATGGGGTGATTCACATTTTAAAACATTTGACGACAAAACTTATGACTTCCAAGGGGTTTGTGACTACGTTTTCACAAAAGCGAGTTTTGGTAAGGACGAAATGTTTGAAATTTCACTGCAAAACGTTCCTTGTGGAAGTACTGGCGTTTCATGCTCTAAATCTGTAACACTTAAAGTCGGAAATGGTAACAACCAGGAAATAATTACATTAACACGAGATAAATCTATTCCCAATGATTCTTTCAATAGATTAGCGATTCGTCACGCTGGTTTGTTTGTCTTTGTAGACGTACCTGACTTGGGATTAGTATTACAATGGGACAAAGGAACACGGGTGTACGTTAAATTGGACCCTAAGTGGAAAGGTAGAACCAAAGGTCTTTGTGGAGATTATAACAACAATAGTGAAGATGATTTTAAAACTCCTTCTGGTGGAATATCTGAAGTCTCGGCTGGTATTTTTGCCAACTCTTGGAAGAAAGACAACTACTGTCCGGAACCAAAAGATATTACAGATACTTGCGATAGACATCCTGAACGCAAGCTTTGGGCGATTCAAAAATGCGGAGTGTTGAAGAGTTCTATATTCCAGCCTTGTCATTCTGAAGTTGATATTGAGCCGTTTGTTCAACGCTGCATCTTTGACACATGTGGCTGCGACGGAGGCGGGGACTGCGAATGTTTGTGTACAGCTTTAGCGGCGTATGCTCAAGAATGCAACAGAAAGTCTATTCCTATAAAATGGCGATCTCAAGATCTATGTCCTATGCAATGCGATGAAAGCTGCAGTTCATACTCTCCTTGTTTATCAACTTGTCCCCAAGAAACGTGCGACAGTTTAACTTTTACCAACGTATCCAAGTTGTGCGTTGAAGATACTTGTGTCGAAGGATGTCTCACTAAATCTTGTCCAGAAGGCGAAGTTTACCGGAATAGCACTCTTAAAGAATGCGTTCCAAAAGCTATATGTAAACCGCTTTGTTTAGAAATTGAAGGAGTTATTTATTATGAGGGTGATAAAGTCAGTAGTGATGCATGTCAAACATGCTTTTGCAGCCGGGGAAAAATTATCTGCAATGGCGCTCCCTGTGTTTCTTCAACGATTGAACCTTCTACTGTTCCAATGGAACAATCAGAAAAGTGTATTGATGGTTGGACTGCCTGGATAAATACGTATACGCCAAAGAAAACTGCAACTGCTGCTATAAAAGGCAATAAATCAAAACCGGCTGTTGACACTGAACCTCTACCGTCAATGATAACTCTTCTTGGAGTAAACTCCACTCGTTGTTCCAAGGAACACATGATTGACATCAGATGTAGAACTGTAAATGGGCATAAAACACCCAAAGAAACTGGATTGAATGTTGAATGCAGTTTAGAGCGCGGTCTTTATTGTCAGTCGGAAGATAAGGTACCTTGCGAAGATTTTGAAATCAGCGTTTTGTGTCGATGCAGTGAAGAGACAACAGCTACTCCTAAATTATCTAGTACAACTGGTAGCACCTTGATGACTGAAGACTGCGATGTAAATCATCCAAATCAGGCGCATCCTTCTGATTGTCATGAATTCTATCAATGTTTACCGAGCGGTCACTTGGTGAAGAAAACATGTGGAGTTGATATGATGTACAACCCAGTGATGCAGATATGCGATTGGCCGTATAATGTAATGAAGTTACGTCCAGATTGCGGTCAAATTACGACAAAAAGTCCTCAGTGCAAAGAGGGTGAGCGGTGGGACGAATGTGCTATTCAATGTAGCAAAACTTGTGAGCATTACAGATACATTTTGACTGAGAAAAATCTTTGCTCAGATAACAAAGAATGCATTCCTGGGTGTGTAAACGACAAAGATATTTGTCCTCCGCACAAATATTGGCGAGACTCTCATAGTTGTGTTGAAGAAGCTGATTGTCCGTGTAAAAGTCACGACGGAAAAGTGGTGAAACCTGGAGCGGTTATTGCTGAGTCTGAATGCGAACGCTGTCAATGCTTGCGGAATTATTACACCTGTGATAAATCTTATTGTACTACAACACCACCGCCTTTGCCAACTTCGCCGACAACTCAAGCTGCGACTACTATTGAAGATCATACAATCATTACAGTCAATACTGTTTCGCCAGCGGAGCCGTGTGTCAGTAAACAGTACAGAAGTTTATTAGACACGCATAAAATTAACGAACAAGTTATATTTAACGCTAGTAGTATCGCAGGGATTCATTATAAACCTGAGTTTGCTAAATTAAAGTCATCACATATAAAATCAGTTGCTTTTAAAAGTTGGCAACCAGAATTCATAGATTCTGAGCAATGGATTGAGATTAAATTTCCGAGACTTGAACCTATTTATGGGATTGTAATGCAAGGAAATCCAGGTGAAAATAAATACGTGACTAGTTATAAAGTTTTGTTCTCTCAAAATGGTGAAACGTTCTCTTTTATACAAAATCAAAATAAACCACAAATATTCCAAGGGCCGATAGATTCATCGACTCCAGTCAAACAATTTTTCTCAGAACCTATCGAAGCTAAAATTATTCGAATCAATCCTCAGACCTGGCACCACGGTATCGCTATAAGACTTGATCTGTTAGGTTGCCAAGATCATGTAACCACTCAGACAACTTATGAAACAACTGTTGCATCTACAAAATTATATGAGACGATTCCAACTACAGTTTCTCCAATTGTTGAAGAAATAATAAATAACCCGGTTTGTGATGACGCTATGGGGCTGGATAGTGGGATTATGGTTGAAGAGCAAGTAATCGCTTCTTCGACTCTTGATAATCTTATTCCGAATATCCGACTTTCATCACCAGGAATATGGCAAGCCGCACTAGATAATCCAAATCAATTTGTACAGTTTGACTTTTTGGATAATCGTAATCTCACTGGAGTGGAAACAAAAGGGGCAGATAATATTTGGACAACTGCTTATAAAGTATTTTACAGTGACAATGAACGTCAATGGTTGCCTGTTTTGAATTCTAAGGGTACAGATAAAATATTCCTGGGTAATTTTGATGATCAGTCAACGAAGATAAATTATTTTGAAAAACCTATTCGTTCACGGTACCTGAAAATCCAGCCTATTAAGTGGCATGAACATGTAGGACTCAAAGCAGAAATTCATGGCTGTTATGAACCTTATGGTAAGTTTTTTTTTTTTTTTTTTTTTAATTGCACGACTCATGATGCGAAGCATCAATTTTAATAATTAATCAAATTTTCAGATGATAAAAAAGTTATTTCACTTCCTATTAAAAAACTTGAGTCAAAATGCAACGTGTGTCATTCAATGTTTGAAAATCTAGCAGAACTGGATTGCAAATGTAATGGATCACTTTGGTGGAACGGAGAGACATGCGTTGAAAAACAATTATGTCCGTGTGTTGTTGAGCATCTACCGTACTCAGTTGGCAGTACTTTTGAAACAAGTGATTGTCAGAAATGCTTATGTGCAATGGGCGGAGTACCTGATTGTCAACCAAAAATATGCGAACCTTGTGATGAACCAAACATGCGATCAATTGTCACAGAACTGTGTGGGTGTGTTTGCAGACCATGTCCAGATGATATGGTACTTTGTCCTACAAGTAAAATTTGTATTAAAAAATCATCTTGGTGTGATGGTGTCAAAGACTGTTTGGACGATGAAACAAATTGCAAAGGAAAATTGCCTGATCCGACCAGTACACATACATCCCAAACACAAACTGAAGTGAATTATACTACTATAGAGATAAAGAAAGGTAATCACATCGATATTAATTTGTTTATAATTCAAATTAGTTACAAATTGTCTTTTTTTTTTTTTAGTTACTAAATTGCAGTGTGAAAAACCAGTTTGTCCAGAGGGATATAAACTTGCTTCTTTGAAGAAACCATCACCAACTAAAAGTACATATTCTCCAATCAAGGGAGGTGTTAAAGGAAGAATTACAGGAGGAATTAAGGGTGGTGTGAAGGGCGGTGCAGGCAGACAAAGACCAATAAAAGAACCAAGAAAAAAGTATGTCTATACTGAGAAAAAAAATTTATTTTGAAAAAAATGAGGAATGTTGTAATAAGAAATTAATTTGTTGAAAATTTTCAATAATTTTATTGCTTAGCTAAAAAAATCAAAATTTCTTCCCACAGTAACTTTATTGATAGAAAAAATTTTTCTAGATTCGGAAAAAAACAATTTTAGATGAAAATTTGCAAGTTGTCTATATAAAATTTTTTTTTAACAAAAAAGTTACTGTGGGAAAAATTTTGATTTTTTTAGCTAAGAATTAAAATTGTTGGAAATTTTCAACAAATTAATTTCTTGTCACAATATTGCCCATTTTTTTCAAAAGAAATTTTTTCCTTCTGTGTAATTATTATTATCCTATTAAACTTGAAATAAAATAATAATATTTATTTTTTTTTAGTGATTCTCTCAAATTTAACGACTCGAAATCAATTGAAATGGAGTGCGAACAATTTTCTTGCAAACCTACTCGACCACCTCCAATATTTGACAAAGAAATACAAGAAGTACCATGTCCAAAAGTTGAATGTCCATCTAATTATCGTGTTATTTATGAACCTTTGAGTATGTATACACCAGTTGCATGTCCAAAATACATTTGTAAACCACCACCTCCAGTTGAAGTTGTTTGCAATGTTACGGGAAGAACATTTAATACATTCGATAATTTAGAATACAAATACGACATTTGTAATCATATTTTGGCGAGAGAAATGTATCAGAATAACTGGTTCATTACTTGTAAGTATATAATTATTTTGCTAAATTCAATATAAAAAAATACTAAGTTACGTATAATAATATTTAACTTTCAGTGGAAAAACATTGTGATAAACGTAATCAACCTTGTATACAAGTTCTTGTAATAAATGTAGACAGCAATACGATTCTCTTGTATCCAGATATGCATGTTGATATTGATCAATATACATTCACACCTAAGCAAGTGAATCGCCTTCACGATCGAAGGGGAACATTTAAAATATCTCGCATTGGTAATATAATACACTTCATATCTACCAAGTATGGATTTTGGGTGATATGGGACCAAAATTCAAATATAAAAATTGGAATTACAACAATGTTGGCTCATCACGTCGACGGATTGTGTGGTTTCTTTGATGGACTTATGAAAAATGATCGTCAGAAGCCTGATGGCAGTCAAGCTATTTCTTCAAAAGATTTCGGAGACAGCTGGGTGATGGACGGTACTCCGGAATGTGAGCACCAAAATTGTCCACGTTACGTTTTAGAACAAGCGAGAAGTATTTGTAATTCTGTCACTGACCGATCTTTCGCCGTTTGTAAAAATGTTATAGCAGTTGATAAATGGATTTCCCGTTGCTTGGAGTCAACGTGTATGTGTATCAACGGAAATATGACATCCGAAGAGTGTCGATGCCGAGCACTTAATTCATTTGCCTCTGAATGTCAAGCAGCGGATACTAACATTGATCTATCAACATGGAGAAACATTCACAATTGTGTAATTAATTGTCCAGCACCTTTCGTTTACAAAGATTGTTTCCGCAATAAGTGTGAAACAAGTTGTGACAACTTACAAGAAATTGAGCCATGTCCTCTGATGGAAGGTGTCTGTTTTTCAGGATGCTTCTGTCCTGATGGTACTGTACGTAAGGGCGACATTTGTATTCCTCCTAGTGAATGTCGCGATTGTGTTTGTAATGGCTTCGGTAATGCTAATTTTGTTAATTTCAACAAAAAGAACTTCACTTTTACTGGTAACTGTACTTACGTTCTCTCGCAAGATATTTCTAAAAGTAACAACGAAATAGGACCAGGAGATCACACTTATGGAATTTTAATGACTAATGTTCCGTGTGATCGAGGAGTTTGTACTGAATCATTGTCTGTATTTTATAAAGGCCACTACGTACAAATTGAACAAATGTTACACTCTAAAGATTTTATACTGACAGTAGATGGTGAAGCAATCGAGAGTTTGCCGTATAAAAATTCGTGGATGAGTTTCGAAAGAGTTGGTAACTACGATGTTGCATTTTTAATTTCTGCAATTCAACTTGGAATTACTAGTTACAGAAATAATTTTGCTTTTACAATAACACTACCTTCACACATATTTGGCGGTGCTACTGAGGGTCTCTGTGGTAATTGTAATTTAAATGATGAAGAAGACTTTAAAAAAGCTAATGGTGAGTACACCAATAATATAGATGAATTTGGATCAAGTTGGCTGGCAGTTGGAATTCCGCATGCAAGATTTTTATCTGCTGAAGACTGTACGAGTCAGCCGATTAAAAAGTGTACTCCACCTCCGGCGAATAATGATCCATGTGCAATTATGGTAAATCCTGAATTATTTGGTCAGTGTCACAGTTTAGTCGATCCAACACCGTTTATTCATTCTTGTTATGACACTCATTGTGAGAATGGCAATGTTTGTGGAGATATAGAAGCATACGCGAGAAGCTGCCGAGATGTCGGACTTTGCCCGAGTTGGAGAACAAATGACATCTGTCCGTACTCGTGTCCAATGCATTTGGAGTACCAGGCATGCGGACCAAGTTGTTTAGAAACTTGTGAAACTCTCAACGACGTTAATACCAGACAATGCTCTCAAGAAATAACCGAAGGCTGTTTCTGTCCTAAAAATCATGTTCTTCATAATGATACTTGTGTTCCAGAGAAGCTATGTTTCATTTGTGATAATGAAGGTCATGTAGAAGGCGATGTCTGGCATCCTGATAAATGTACTACGTGTTCATGCAAGAATAAAGTTGTCAACTGCCAGACTACCGAATGCCCGGTGTTGGAAACTATTTGTCAAGATAATTACACTCCAGTAGAAGTACCTGGGCATGATGGCGAATGTTGCTTGAAATATTTATGTGGTATGTTAGATTTAATTATTTAAAAAAAAATATTTATTGAGTGGTCTTCTAATTGTCTATTTTTAGTTCCAGTACCAACAATACCACCAACTTGTGTAGAGCCGCAACAATTAGAATGTGGCTACGGACAAGTTATGAAATTAATTACTGACCCTGATGGATGTCAGAAAATTATTTGTCGTGAGTATACAATATATTTGAAGACTTGCTGATAAACAAAAATTTTAACAATCTAAATTTTTTTATACTTTATTTTTGTAGAGTGTATGACCCCGGAGGAATGTATTTCATTAATCGGTACAGTATCACCAGAAGTTGAAAAAGAAAATATTCAACCAGGTTTCGTTCAAGAAATGGATACGTCGGGATGTTGTCCTAGACCAGTACTAGCTTGTAAACTAGAAACTTGTCCGGCACCTAAGAATTGTTCAAGATATTACAACAGTATTAAATTAAAAGAAGCTCCAGGAGCTTGTTGTCCCACTTATGAGTGCGGTAAGAAAATTAACATTTCACAACAATCTTTTTAATATTGAGCTTAAGATTTATTGAATTAGTGTACACAATAATTTTTTTTTTTTTTTTTTTTTTTTTTTTTTTTTTTTTCAGAACCACCAAAAGATCTATGTCTTTATAATGCAGTAAATAGTAACGACGTTACAAGTGAGAATCTCGTTGCGAAAAAAGTAGGAGAAACATGGAAAGATGGGCCATGTGTTTCTTGCGTTTGTGAAAAATCTTCTGATGAACTTCCTAAACCTTCATGCTTGACAACAGAGTGTCCTGATATTCATTCAAACCCAGATTTTAACGATTTTGTACTAGAAGAAAAAGTTTTGATTGATCAATGTTGTCCTCGTGTTGAACGAGTCGCTTGCAGAAATCACGACATTATTTATAATGTAAGTCTACAAACAATACGGATTACTTTTAAAAATTATATCTAAAAATAAATATTAAATCTCATCTTTAGGTTGGACAAGAATGGTATCTGAATCCAAGTGACACATGTGTGATTGTCAAGTGCGAAAATACAACTACTGGAGTTCGCAAGACGACTATTAATCAGGAGTGTAATACTGCTTGCGATAAGGGGTATGAGTATAATCCTTCTAAAGACAAAGGAGTTAAATGTTGCGGTGAATGCGTCGCTGTTACTTGTGTAGTAAATGGAACTCTTAAAAATATTGGAGAGCAATGGTATTCTGAAGACTTTTGCACAAATTACGAGTGCATATCTGATAATGGAGATGTCAGTATAAATTTTTTATTTTTTAAATTTATTATTTTATAAAGAAAAATGCTAACTTGTTTATTTAAATTTATAGTTGAGAGTAAAAGAACTTACTACGCAGTGTGAAATTCTCAATTCACAAGAAGAAGAACTTTATGAGATTGAAGTTGAAAAAATTTTTGGACAATGTTGTCCGAAGTACACCCGCACGGGCTGTCGATCTGATGGAAAGGTTTATAGACCCAGTAGTACATGGAAAAACTCGGCCGATAGTTGTATAACAGAAAGTTGTGCAGTGGGTGCGGAAAAAATTGAACTACAACGTACTGTCCAGAATTGTAACACAAGTTGTGAATTCGTAAGCATTTTGAAAAATTTTTATTACTTACAATTTTTTTATTTACGTGTTTTTAATGCATGATTAATTATTTAGGGATGGGAATATCAGAGTCCAGAAGAAGGACAATGTTGCGGAAGGTGTATTCCGTCATTTTGCGTGGTTGACGGTATTTTATACAATCCTGATTCAGTTTGGTATTCTGAGGATAATTGCACTACATACGAATGCCAATTTAATGAGGGCCAGGTTAATACAAAATATTTTATATTATAATTTAAAAAGGATGAGAGCAAAAAAAATTTTTAATGTTTTATCGCGTTACTAATGCTCAAAGCGCGTATAAAAGAAAATTTTTTTTCTCTAATCAATTTAGGAACTTATGAAAGTAAAAATCTGGTCGAAAAACGCAAATTAAACTTTTTTTCGATATTCTAAATTTTATTATAATTGTTTTTTTGAGAACATTTCATTTTTTAATAAAAATAAAATTGCAAGTGTCAATCAACTAGGCCAGTGTCAATAACTGGGTCTTTTACCTGACTGAGGATCACGAAAAATTGATTTTTAGAAGTTTTAAACTAAAAAAACTGTTTCAATTTCTTGAAATTTTCAATTTTTTTTTACCCGAAGTTAAAAATTTTATTTTAAATTCTTTCAATGAATTTCTACAAAATACGAAAAATTGAAAATTTCAAAAAATTGGGCTGTGATAGTGTTACCTATTCATTTACTTAAAGTTAATTGTTTATTAGATCTCGACTTTTAGAGTTCTTTAAAAACTATTTTGACTATTTTTTTAAATACACCCTTTTGACTTTAGAATTTTTTTTTCAAGCCAAAAAGGCGTATGTCAAAAAAAATTTTCTTTTTTACATTTTTCAACCAGATTCATACTTTTATATATTTTTAAGTTAATTGAATAAAAAAAAAATTTTTTATACGTCCTTTTACCATTAGCAACGCGTTATGTATGATGCCATTTGTCTATTTATATCTTCATTAAATTATTATATTAAAATAAACATTAATAATTAACAATCATTTTAGATGGTCATCAGTACGAGCTCTCGTGTTTGTCCAGATGTATCTAAATGTCCATTGAAAGACATTTATAATGATGGTTGCTGTAATGCATGCAACATGACAACTCTGGATTTACAAAGTGCGTTTAAATATTTAGCAATTAAATGAGATTCAAATTGGATTTAAAAAAAGTTTCTAATAATAATTTTACTTACAGAGACCTGTATGGCTGAAGTTCTCGAGTTGGATACGACAATAGGTATTATCTCTGAGAAACGAGGAAAACATGGCATCTGTCGTAATGTTGCTCCAATCGATGGATTAACAGAGTGTCACGGTATTTGTGAATCATCCACCCACTACAATCCTGGTAAATTATAATATTAATATTTTAATTAGCTAAATATTGCATATTTTTGGGCACATGAAGTAACAATTAATAAAAAAAATTTACAGTGAGCTGGGTCCAAGAAACAAATTGTCAATGCTGTCAACCGATTGAATTAAAGGAATTAATTGTTAATATTGTATGTGAAGATGGAAAATTATTTTTGAAACGCATTCAAGTGCCAACTGCATGTGCTTGTAACGGTTGTAAAGCGATGAAACATATAAAAGGTCATAAGCCTGGTGTCAAAGGATAATAATTTTTATAAATCTTAAATTAGTTTTTGTGTGGTTGTTATTATTGAGTATTATTATAGATTTTTGCAATATAATTAATGCAATCAAATGTACAATTTACAAGACATTTTTTATAATATTTTACGTGAATAAATTATTTCAAACTGTATTACTTATAAAATTCATTTTACAAAAATTAAGATTAGCTTTTAAAATAAATTTCATGTTTTATTTAAAAATTTCCGAAATTGATATAATGATTTAAATTTTATATACACACATTTAATTTTTAGAATTTACAATTTCAAAAAACTTTTCATGCATTTGATATTCTTAAGAATTTTAAGAATTACAGTAAGAATATATGGGGCATTCCATGCCAAATCGACCACTTTTGACACCGACCCTTTTCGATTTTTCTGAAATTTTGGTATCTTTCTCTACCCCATTGAAAACAATTTTCAGAATTTTTTCAAATTTTTTTACCCAACCAAAAAAAAGTTACGAGTTATTACAAAAAAACAGCTTTTTTTTTGTTAAATAACCATAACTTTTTTGAAAATTGACTTTTTGGGATGTTTTTTTTTTGAAATTTTTGTCTTTAAATGTACTTTAAAAAAAAAATAAAAATAATAATTCGGATTCATATTCAATGTTTTTTTTTTAACTTTTTGGAAAAAAACGAAAATTTTGGGATGATTGACATTTTTGATTTTCGATTTTTCTTTTTTATAAAAAACTTCAGTTTTTTTTGCAAATTTCCTGAAATTTTCAGAGTGGTAAAATTTTTCTTTCGTAACTTTTTTTTTGGTTGGGTTACAAAATTGAAAACAATTTTGAAAATTGTTTTCAATAGGGTAGAGAAAGATACCAAAATTTCAGAAAAATCGAAAAGGGTCGGTGTCAAAAGTGATCGATTTGGCATGGAATGCCCCGTATAGTCTAATTTTTTTACAATTGCGCTTAGTCATAATATTTATAGTTATAATTTTGATGTATGAACTGATTATAATTCATAACTGTCAATAAAGTCGTAAATATGGTACAAAAGCTTGTTTACTGCTTTTACGCTTATACAAGATATATTCTCTATTTCATTATGTTGATTGATAAATTGAAATAAACTGTTTATAATAGTCAACATTTTTTCTTCAGGGACTTTTTCCAATTGGTTTGAACTCCATCGGGCTAAGTTTGAAATTGAAAGCTCGTTTAAAAAAAGCCGTATATCATTATAGTCAACGGGATTTTTAAAATGATTCTGTAAATTTAAAAATATTAAAAGATTAAAATTTATTTTCAAATAATTGATTAAAATTAAATAAAGTTAATAAATTTAATAATTACCAAGCAAGGTGAATAAATTGGACCAGAATCCTGATTAGGAAGACAACTTTCATATTGTTTCCCAAATTTAGGTTTTTTTAATAAAATATCTCGTTCTTTTGTCGTAAACATTTTTAAATAATTTAGCCCGAAATTTGTACGTATTATTTCTCCTTTTTTAATATTCACCATCGAAGTAAGAACAATCTTGTCTTGATTAAAAAATTGGTATGAGTTTGGATGATCGTCATTACCACATAAACTCACTGAAGGTATAATAGCACCTCCATAGATTCTGGCGTTGTCACATAAAGTTCGTTGCCTTAACTAGAACAAAGTATGAAAAATATAATTAATATTTTTATTCCAAAAAATTAATATGAAGAATTGTAAATTTAAATACCGGGATCATATGTGTATCAATCAACATAGCATGATGAAAAAGTAATTCCGCAACAAATGAAACAAACGGATGGCTTATTAATTCTTTAAAGTCCTCAATCTTTTTACCAAATATTTCAGTTGTGGCTGCCAGGCAATATGTATAATACACCGAAGCGAAAGAATGTTTATCTTTAGATTTTTTGTCCATTGGGTCTCGACTCATACGATAGAAGTGCCGGTATTGGATAGCTTCGTTAGGATCAATACCACCAATCACTAGTTCTGGACTCTTGGATTCTGCAAATATAATTTTGTCAACGGTATTAGATTTTTTTTTAAAAGATACTGAAGTTAACATACAAGTGTCAGATTTTTTGGATTGTTGTAATAACTAAATTATAATAAAAAATTTTTAATAAAAAAAAATTACAAATACAAATTTTTTTATAATTGATTTGTAATAAAAATAAAAAAAATATCAAATGTCTGCTAATTTCAGTATTATTTTTTTTTCATAAATTTCACTAGTTTTATAAAATCTTCTAAAATTATAAACAATTCAAACCAAGATGACATTAAAGTTAGCAGTTACTTGATTATTTTTTAGTTTTTTTTCTAACAAATAAATTTGTTCAAAAAAATTATATTTAAAAAATTGCATTTTTAATTTTTTAAAATTTCTACATGTCAATTTTTTTTCTTATTTTTTTTGCCATAATATATTTAGTATATATTTGCCATATAGCTATGGCTTTGGCATTAAATTTAATAAATAATAAATAATAATCTATTTGTTAAAAAAATTCTTAAAATTATCAAATATCTGCTAAATTAATTTTCATCAAACCAAGTAAAAAAAAGTATAAATTATATAAATTTGATCAATTTTACCCAACTACTTTTAATGTAAAATTAAAAAAAAAACATTCGTTTTCCATAATAAGTATGATAATTACCTGTTTTTATTCTTTCTACACAGCTATGTAAGTTTTCTAGATCGTTGAACTCATCTAAAGCTCTAATAAATAATCTTAAGCTCAACAAGGATTGTTCGTTATAAAAATTCCGATGATTCAATAATACACTAATTATTTGGCACTCAGTTTGGTGCTTTATAGAGGCTGCTTTTCGACATGGTATAGAGCAAAAAATGACATTGGCACACTTGTGACAGGGAACACAAGACCAGCAA
The DNA here is from genome assembly GCA_905319865.3 of Cotesia congregata. NCBI lineage: Eukaryota > Metazoa > Arthropoda > Insecta > Hymenoptera > Braconidae > Cotesia > Cotesia congregata. The sequence continues at coordinate 4,352,974 of CAJNRD030001123.1, read as the reverse complement.
AATTTTGTACAATTCCAACAGCGTAGGTAGCGTTCATTACACTTAATTACTTTTTCAAATATTTGATCTACCAAGAGAAGTTCACCAGCTTTAATATCTTCTTCAGCGACTAAATGATACCCCAAATCATAAAAGTAATTTAGAGAGATTTTTGATGAATTGAATGAAGACTTTTTTTTGTCATCTTCGATCGGTATAAATTTGAAATTATTACGTTGTAGAACTGCTGGTCGGAACTGGTTGGGGCGTACTTCTGAGACCTTTTCTTCTTTTTTAAAGGAGGAGGCAGCAGACTTGTCAGAGGGTTCACCAGAATCTATATACATAAGATAATGCCCTACTTCTAGAGACAATTTCAACAACTCTATTCCAAATTCTATTTTACTGATTTCTTTTATATCTAAAACTTGTAATTTAGGTAAAAGATCACCTATTAAATCATTACCTTCGCCCTCTCTATTTAAAGCCAATAAAATTTTTATTTTTTTTATGTATGAATAGATCCGTAATTCCGCTGAAATATCTGTTTGTAATACACTATTGATATCTTTCAATGCTTCTTCATACATGCACATATCCACTAGAAATGTGTGACGGTTTATGTAAGCTTTAGTTGAAATGTCGGATTTATGAATTCCATATGCTACTGATTGATTAAAACATGAAATTATATTTTCCAATGGCGCATTTTTATCCTTCGACATTTTAATAGCCATCTGCAATTTTATTGCCGCAGTTTTTTCATTTTTAGTCTCCAAATAATCTGTTATTAATGGTATAACTTCGTCGCACGCTGTTGCTTTTTCAAACGCATATTTTATAAAATCTTCATCACTTTTTCTAGAGGAATTATTGATTTCCACTTGCTTGAACAGTTCTTTCACCTCGGAGATCAACGCCATTTCTGTAAGATCAAAAGTATGTTAATAATAGTTTATCTCGATTATAAATTTCAGAGAAGGTTACATAAGAATTTATTTAATGAACATTTGAATGTTCATAATCAATTATATAATTCTTCAGCAAAATTTAATCTGAAGAGTTTTTCAAGTTTTATAACTTGATTTAAGTTATAACTTTAAAATTTATGTTATTTTATTATAAATTTAAGTAAAATTAATCAATTATTCTAATAATTTTAAATTAATTCCTGAGATTTTAGCAAAAAAATAAAAAAAAAACCATAAATATCATTCACAAAAACTTATGACTTAATTACGAACTAGAGATATTATTATTTATTTTATATAATTATAATTTACCTATAGATAAATTGCTTCCTTATGTTAAAATTACTCACTTGTTGAATTATTGTTAATATCACAAATCAAGAAAATAATAAAAAATTTTAGTTCTGATTTCAAATATAAATCCTATTTTAATTTCTCAAACTCAATAAATATTAAAAGCACGAGTGATGTGATAAAAGTACGACGATGAACTGAAGCAGGTGTGAACTACGAAGTTTATTTTATTTGTAAAGTATGCTAAAAAAAATAATTACAAAATAAAATCTACTGTTAGTTGTAAGTAGAGATTATCATTAAGTGCATTACTTTGAACTACCAAAATAAAAATAAAGAATAAGAATTTCCTATAGTTGATGATAATACAATAACAAATGAAAAAAATTTATGAGTCATTGTGATAATTCTCAGTATTGCTGATACCATACAAAAAAGCTTTTGACAATTATATGTCTTCAATTAGACTTATATTGGAAGTTTTGTTTCATTGATTATTGTAGATAAGTAGACGCAACATTAGTTTTTTAATTTTTCAGGAGATGAATGATATTATAATTCTAAATTTCACTTATGCATTTCAGCGAAATCTTCACAAGATCTAATGTAATTTCGTTCAATAATTTATTCTCTAAACAAAAAAATTAATTTTTAAATAATTAATTGAGCCATAAAAATATTAACATAGCATAGCGTGAATCATTAATTTTTATTAATAGACTTGACAAAACTAATCAGTATACTTTTATAGTTATATGAATATATAAAATATAAAATCTGTCGGTATTCTTATATCGCAGAAATTATTCCATGAGAACAAAATAATCTAACTTATAATATTTTATGACTAAAAATAATGTAGAAAAAAAAAATAGTTTATATTCTTAGTATATTTATGATTCATAATCATATGAATAAGTAGTATACTTATATATGTATGAATCAAAAAATTGTTTGACGAGAATTAATCCACTTCAAAACATAAAGCATTAAAACTGTTAAATCGTCCACTTCTTGAGATAAAAAACTGACATCTCTACCGACTAAATTTATTAATTCAAAAAATTTTGACAATAATTTCAAAATGTCGTCGGTGGATAAACTTTCAAGAGTACTAAATGAAAAATAACCGCTGAAATTTCTCACAACTGTCAATAATTCTACTCTTGTTTTGTTTGACAAATAATCCTATGAAATGAAATTTCAATTAATCATTATTTCTAGTTGATTGAAACTAGAATGCAAAATTATTACAATATTAGAATAATTATAATTACCACACAAGTTGGCAGATTTTGATTTGGACTCCAGTTATTGAGACAAGGAAAGCATTCACACCAAAAACCGTGGTTTATTTTTAAAATTGCCCTTCTGTCTACAGTACTTTGCTCTCTGTAATCTGGTCCATAACTAATGCAAATTTGCTCTCCTTTTTTGATCGGATGAATACATATAAGAGAAAAAATATCTCCAGAAGTAATTGCGTAGGCATTGCGATCGCAGGAATGACTGCATAAGTCGATCAGTGGAATTAAAACTGCACCACACATTCTTATTTTATCATCACTTTTTTTCTGGCTTAGCTCAATCTGAAATCAAAATTAAGTAATTTTTCTTGTGAAAATTAAAAACAAGCATAAATAATAATTAAATACCGCAATCATGTTTGACACATTTATTTCGTAATGATGTAATAATAATTTTCCAACAAACAATGCCCAATTATCTTCCATCAATTCTGTTAAATTTTTGCCAAATATTTCCGTAGTTGCATTTAAACAATGTATAATCCAGGCAGTTTTAATTGCGCTGCTAGTTTTGAAGTCATGGCCTGTGGGTTTGCGATATAATGAATAAACACTTGCATATTTAGTGTCATCATAAACATCACCATTAAACAGCTTCATTATTGGATCTGTGGATAAATCATCATTAATCATTACTAGCAACCTTGTAGTCACTATGTGACACCGGTGACTTGTGAACTATAAATAAACAAAATTTTGCTTTATTAAATAATGACTTTTGTTAAATTCCACTGTACTTTCTTAAATATTGACGTTTTTAAAGATATAAGCTCATCCCGATGTTACACTCATCAAGAGCTTTCATTTGAGTACCCACATGCATTTTGATATATTTTTCATATATACATATATATAATATATATATATAAATATATGAAAAAATGAT
>CAJNRD030001123.1:4285876-4348980 GCA_905319865.3 Cotesia congregata | reverse complement strand
TCTTCGAACTTGACCTCGGTATCTATCTGTAGAATAAGTATGTTGAGTTTGATAAAGATCCATTGTAAATTGACGATGCTATCGTGGTGACAAGCCGCGGTCGTTTCCAATCGCAGTAATTTTTGGATTTTTTACATTTATTATGAAATCTACTTCCATTTCGACTGCCGAATGGTCTTTTTTAATTATGTATCTAGAGATAGAGCATTTTCGAATGCAGCCTAAATACTTATCATCATAAATTGACTATTAGTGAGAATGATATGAAACCTTGAAAAGGCATAAATTCAAGTCAAGACTTTTCCAACGATACCAAATTTAACCATAAAAATCCATTTTATCATATAAATACACTGGCCACAAAATTTTCCTTATTCTCTTAATAATATAGATTAATTACTTATTAATTAATAAAAAAAAAAAATTGTTAATTTAGTTCTATAATTATGAAAAGTACCGTTTATTGAATCAATTTCTTGAACTTTTCTGTACAATTTCTCCAAAGTAGCGAACTCTTTAATAGCCTTGGTAAACAATCGCAAACTCATGATCATAGAATCATCATAAATCTTGTTGTTCAACAAACTAGTAATAACTGAACATTCAAAATTGTGATGTTCTTTGAAAGCGATATCACGACATTCTTTGCTGCAGTAAATAACATTTGAACATTTATCGCACGGAACGCCAGACCAACAAATTTTTGAACAATTCCAGCAGCATTTAAGCCTATATTCTGATACAAGAACCATTGAGTAAGATTTTTTAACCATCAGAGGTTCACCAGCTTCAATATTTCTAGAGGCCACCAAATGTCTGCCAAATTTATCAGAATTATTGATAGCAATAGCGCCAGAAGTCTTCAACAATTGTGGATTATCATCAGGAGCCGTTGGTAAAAAATCACGACCATCATAGTGTGTCACAGGTTTTTTGAATTTTTTATTCTTTAATTTATCTAGATCACTCAAGAACTTATCTGTTTTTTTTTCATCGATTTTTAATGCCCACTTCTTTGCTTCAGCTAGAGTTTCTTCAACATTGTCATTTATATTTAAAGCTAATAAATTTTTCGCTTTTCTAGCGTACAATGATGCTTTTAAATGATCAGGGTAATTACTCTCTAATGCGTGTTGAATATCTTTTAGAGATTCGTCATATCTTGCAGCTTTCGTTAAAACAATTGAGCGGTTAGCATATGCGTGTGCTAGTAATTCAGAACCAAGGGTTGCTTGAGCCATAGATTTATTGTAAACCTTTATTACATTTTGTAAAGGCTCATTTTGACTGACCAATGTCTTTGCGAGATTTAAAGATTCTTTAGCTAATTCATCATTCTTTGAGTCATAATTAACGAGTACCGTTGGATCCTGGAGTATCAAAGTTTGACATAATTTCATAGCTGATTTAATAAAATCTTCATCAGTCTTTGCATCATTGAAATCGTCGATTTTCAACAATTGCATTTCTTCAGACAATAAAAGCTCCATAATTATCCTTAATAATTGAAAAAAAAAAAAAAAAAAAAATGAGTTACAAAATTCTAATTAAAATAATTTAAATTATATTATTACCTTGTGAAATATGTCAATTGTTTCTAAATTTTAATGGATCAGTCGATTGAAGATACGCAAGTAATCAACAAATTTTACTCAGAAATTGAGTATTTTTAATTTTGAATGCTTAAATTAATTTTTGATGGCCCAGGTAAGGGTAGCAAACATACGTACGGGTGTAATTCTAATAATGAATTCCGTTATGTACCGTTTATATGCGTGATCATGTGTCATGTAAACAATAAAGCCATTCTGTTTAGTAAAAAATAAACTATAACGCTCTTTTATTTAAATCAGCGCCACTCCGGCTAAGAAAGGTACTACATTTTGCTTCTGGTATTATTTTTCTATGCAACACAAAAGAATTTTTTTAATTGTTTTACTTGAAACAATTTTTTATAAAATCGTTTTAGAAGTAAATAATTTATGAAAATGAAGTTAGCTGATATTTCAAAATTTTTAGAAACTTTTTATCGAAAAAATTTCAATTAAATAATTAAAAAAAAAAAATATCACGTGTTAAAAACTTGAAAAACTATAAGTGCAATTTTTTAGAAATATCTTTTTAGTTGTAATTTACTTGAAAAAGAAAAATCAAAAATTTTTAGACGTCTGCCAACTTCAGTGTCACAATAATTTTTTTAACTTAAATTCACTCATCTTGATAAGTTTTACATAAAAAATGACACTATTTACATAAAATATAATGGTATTGATGTAAGTGCACTAATCCACGCGTGGACATCTGACAATTTTTTAAATTTTTATAACAAATTAATTAATAATAACAAAGTTAGCCGACACTTTTGATTTTTTTATTTTGCTTAATTTATTAAATTATAACTAAAAAAATATTTTTAAAAAATTGCACTTATAGTTTTTGAAGTTCTTAACAAGTGAAGTTTTTTTTTTACTTTTTTGTAATCATTTTTTCAATAAAAAAAAAATTCTAAAAATTTTTAAATGTCAGCTAACTTAATTTTCATAATTAATTATGATAAAAAAATGTTTTTGAAAATTCACACTTACGATTTTTTTAAATTTCTAGATGTACAATTTATTTGCTTAAATTTTTTCATAATATTTTAATTATTATAAAAATCTAAAACATTGTAAGGTGTCTGTTGATTTCAGTATGATATTTTTTAACAAATAAATTAATAAATACTAAAGTTAGCTGACGTTTTTAATTTTTTTTCAATAATTCAATTGGAACAAAAAAATATTTTTAAAAAATTCCACTTACTGTTTTTCAAGTTTTTTACGAATGAAATTTTTTTTTTTTATTTTTTTGTAATAATATTTTCATATATAATATTGAGAAAAATCATAAATAAAATTAAGAAAAAAAAGTCACATGCAGAAATTTATAAAAACGATGAATGCAATGTTTGAAAATGTTTTTATTAATTTATTTTTGACACAAAATCAAAAAAAAAAAATCTCAAGTGTCTACTGATTTCAGCATGTTATATAAAATGTAAATGATACTGAATTTAAAAAACATCTAACAATATTTTAGATTTTCAAAATAATTAAAGTACAGTAAAAAAATTCGACGTGCAGAAATTTGAAAAAAATTATAAGCGCGAATTTTTAAAAATGTTATTTTTATTACGGTTTATTTGTTATAAAAACTCAAAAAATTGTCAGATGTCCGCTGATTTCAGTATTATGAAGATATTCTGGTTTTTTTTGTAATAAAAAATTCCTTGTATTTAAAATAACTATTTTATAATCCATTTTACCTCTCTTCGGTTTTGTTGTAATAATAAAATTCAAAGATTGTATAAACCAGAATAAATTGAGAGTACCAGCTCAAACATTTTGTTTTAATAAGACTATTCGCTATGAAGGATAATTTTAGTGCTAACAATAGTAGTAGTTGTAATCGATTGTTATAAAGGCTATGGCGCAAGTATTTCTTGCATTTTTTTACTTTAAGCGATCATCGAAAACCAGTTACTTATAGGCCATAGAATAATAATAGGTAATTTTGATGAAAGGAAACGTAAAAGGGTTCTATATGAAACTGAATCTAATATTAATTTAATAAAATAATTTTATAGTGTACTCAACCATCGATCATAAGTATAAAATAGATTGAATTATTATCGGTGAGGTCTGATAGAACTTTTCTTAGTGAACATAATTTTGCATCAACTATATTGCAATAAAATTAAATATGTCAGAAACTAAAATGAGTCGGCTTGAAATAATAAATTCCGTGCCGTTTGATGAATTCTTTAATGCTGAAATTCGTATGTTACGTTACATGGGACTGTTACATTTTAAATGTATATATTTTCAAGTTAAGAAGAATCTGAACATTGGTGGGAAAAAATCACTCCACTTTTTGGGATAATAACACTGTCTCTGATGCTGTATTTTTTGACAGTTGCTCTCATACAAATTATAGCTTACGATATTACTCTTGCCCCTGAAATGTTTACGGCATTACTTTCAGCTTCACTTTGTTGTTTTAAGGTAATCATACTTTTAAAAGATTCATTTTATTTTTATACTTAATATATTTATTTACTCATATTGAATTTTGATATTCAATGTTACAGGCTCTAAGATGCTGGACACATAGAAAAGAACTTTTTGATTTTATTAGAAAGCTTAAAGTACTTTGGGAGGATGCTTCATCAAAACAATTTATGACAGAGCCAATACTAGATAGTGCACTTTATGCCAAATCATTAAGAAATCAATTAACAGTCGGATTATTGTTATTGGTTGTTACTTATGGATTTTTTCCATATGTGTAAGGAACATTCAACTTAGTATTTTTTTGCTGAAAAATTTCAGTTAATTTATTTTCTACTTTCTATAAATATTGATTTTATTCACCAGGGTATTTATCGACCATTTTATCTCTCACAGAGACGAATATTTTTTTAATTTTTCTATTATTATATACCCCATCAGTTATCCTTTTACAGTTAACACTTTTCCCCGGTATTTTATATGTCTCATTTTTGAACAAACAATTCTTTTGTTATGCTACATATATTGGCTTTGTGGAGATGTCATGTTTATACAATTAACAACTCATGTTAGCATTCATATAGCACGGTAATAATTTTTTTATAAAGCTACTGACTAACAAAATAGAAGTTTTTTTTATCATAAAACTAAATTCTTTATTGATTGAGAATCTTTATATTGATATTATCATTAATACAGATATTAGCAAATAGACTGCTTAGCCTTAATGGAACTGCACTCAATGATTTTACAAATAATAAAAATCATGAAGAATTATGAAACATTGCATCGGAACATCACCAACAGTATTTGTACGTAATTAATATACAGATACGGCAAAAAAAATTTTCAGTTATTTTCGATAGGCTGTGTTTCAGGGAAAAATTTTCATAGCAAAAGTTTGGAAAAAAGCTTTCCAGACCTTATAAATACTAGTCTTCAGGTCTTGTAGCTAAAAATTTTTAAGAGCTACTGTAGGAGCTGAGTATTTTTAGGCGATATTTTTTTTTTTATTGCTATACTAGAAAATCTGGTAGTTTATAGAAAATAAAAAATTATGCCGCTGGGCTTAAGGATTTAAATCCATTAGCGGGTTAATTCAGCAAAATTTACTAGAAAGGACTCAGAAAATAATGATTTCGGTAAACTGCGATACCCAACCAGTCAGTTAAGAATTCTAATAAGTATCTAAAAGCAGATTGAATTTGTTGATGAATTATAAGTTATAAGTAAACAAAAAAATCTTAATTCAAAATTAAATATCTCTGAAACTATAAATCTGACGTCTAAATTTTGAAAATCAAATTGCTTTCAACTGAAATCACTCGATGTCTACCAAAAATTAATTTTTTTCAAAATTGCCAAATTTTCCGCAATGAATTTCGGATAATTTTTCAGCTCGCAACATCAATTTGTTTAAAAAAACTTCGATTGTTTAAAACTAATAATTTATTGGTCGGACGTAGATTAAAAAAAAAGAAATTGTAACTTTTTTTAAGCTCTACAATTTGTTTGTAAAAATTTTACTCGTCAGATATTCATAGCTTCGAAGACATTTAATTTTCAATTTACATTTTTTTTCTTCACTTATAATTAATGAATAAATTAAATCTGCAGGCAGGTACTTATTAGAATTCTTAATTAACCGGTTAAGTATCGAAATTTACCGAAATCATTATTTTCCGAGTGCTTCCTAGTAAATTGGCTAGATTCTGTGGACTATAATGATTTCTCACTAAAATATAGCTTATCAAAAATCATAGAAGAATTTTTGAAAATTTTTTTGCTCCTTTAAATTTTGCGAGGAGTGTATTATTTTAATTTAAATAAAATTTTATAATGTTTTATCAGATATTGCCAATGGCTCCAAAGATTTTTTAGTCCAATTGTCCTTTTTGTCACGTTGATTAATGCAGCAAACCTTTGTTTTTCCCTTTTTCGCGTCGACCAAGTAAGATAAATAGTCAATGCATACATTTATTATTTGCCAAAGTTTATATTACACTATAAGTAATTACGTAGTTTAAAAATACAGTTCAAAAATTTATTGACAGGAAATCAATCAGAAGAATTGGAGCGGTCTTTTAGTGAATGCAATACATTTACTTGCTGTTTTAGGTCAAACAATTTTGTACTGCATGCATGCAGAAATGTTAACTGTTAAGGTATTATAATTTTATAAATTCTGTTAAAATTCCTTCCTATTATTATCAAATATTATTTATAGCTTGAAGCCATTTATTTCTGTGACTGGACGGGCTCATCTAAAAAGTTCAAAACAATGGTTTTAATGATCATGAAACGCGCTCATAAAGAGTATAAGTTTACAGTTTATGGAATAATAACTTTCAACCTCAATCAATTCACAAAGGTTATAAGGCTTTCATTATTATAACTACCGTTCGTAAACGAGTAATTTTTGTTTTTTTACTTCTCAGATTGTTAACGCAGCTATGAGTTATTTTACATTATTGAGAAGTTTTGGATAGTTTACAATTATCAAAACTCTATAGTGAAGACAAATATATGTTTAGTCGGGTCACAATAATAATTAATATGCATTATAAATTAGCTAATATACAAAATGTTCCGAGGAAAAATAAATTTTATGATTGAAAATGAGCCGACATTTTACAATTATTTGGATTTTTATAAAAAAATCAATTGTAATAAAAAAGAAAAAATATTTTTTTTTAATTTATACTTGTTAAAATTTTTACACTTGAAATTTTTTATAGTAATTTAATTATTATATTTTTTTTTAAATGGTCAGATGCCTGTTAATTTCAACATCATGTTTATTGGTAAGCAAAAATCTCATACTGTCGTGAATCACTTATCTTCATCTTCATCTTCAGAATTGTTTTTAGCAGGGGAAAAGATTGTGCACTGTAGTCAAACTAAATACTTAGGCGTAATGCTAGATGAATTCTTATGTTTTGATAGTCATACATATTATATTATTAAAAAAATTAATACTATAGAATTAATTTGATGTACAGACTGAGTAGTTATATGTAAGTGATTACACAAAAGTATTAATTTATAAATCGATGATCGCTCCGTATTTTGATTATTGTTCAACTCTTTTGATTAATATTAATGAGGAATGTGTGAAAAAATTACAAAAATGTCAGAATAAAGCGATGAGAATAATATTAAGAGTAAATAGATATACGCCAATTAGATGTATGCTAGATGCACTATGTTTTCTGTCTGTTGAAGAAAGAATTAAATTTAATGTGTGTGTTTGTATATAAGATGAAAAATAACTTGTTACCAGAGTATTTAAATAGAATTGTTGTTGATAATTAACATAATTATAATACAAGATACAAAAATAGACTACTAGTACAAAGAACAAGAACTGTGAGTGCTCAAAAAACAATAAATATGTATGGTTTTTCATTATTTAACAAGTTAAATATAGACACAAAAAATGCAAGAAATTTAGTAATGTTTAAAAAATTATTAAGAGAAGAAATAAGAGAAGGAAAAATTTAAAATTATAGACAGGAAGCAAGTGTTGATCTGTAATAAAAGATCTAAGATCTTTTATATGTTTTTTTTTATGTAAATGTAGCTTAAAGCTAAATAAAGAACTATATTATTATTATTATCTTCTTCTTTGTTTATACTAAACTGGAAATGATTTACCTTTTTTAATGAAGCAAGAAAAATTGTATGTGAAGATAATAAATAAATTAATTAATTAATAAATTACTACCAAGAAGTCCAGCACTTTTATATAAAACGTTTAATGGTCCAATAAGATTTGCTGAAAAACACAAAATATTAATGACTTATAAGCTCACAAGCTTAATATACAAAATAATTAAATACTCTTATGATAATTTGTAAGTCCTTACTAGACTGCATTTACTAGCACCTCTACATGATAGTAATACTGTACTATCTTTGACCGTTTGCTTAGTTCTGAGTTAACCCGATCGATTTAATTTGAAACAGATGTGCATAAATTGATTAGAGCGATGTACTTTACGTTTAAACTCCTTCAATTATCTTATGTAGTAAATTGCATGTAAATTACAATTTCAATGATAATAGGTCTCCAGAAACTAGGGAACGAATTACATTGTACTCACGAGATTGCAGATCAAAAGTAATTTTTAAGTGTCATTATTGGATACACTTTAATGATAAAATGAGCGGAAAAGAATTAACAAATTTTATTACGTTCGAAGAAATTTTTAATGGAGATGTTTGGATTTTACGTTGTATGGGATTGTCATATTTTAATCGCGTGTTTTCGAATAAAGAAGAAACTGAAAAATGGTGGGAAAAAATAATTCCATTGTGTGGTCTTTTAACAATGAGTTTGTTGATTTCTATGGAAATAATAAGAGCTTTACGAATAATAGTTGTTGATATTCCTGATGCAACTGAAATACTTACTGCAATGCTTTCCGGAATGCTTTGTACCTTTAAAGTAAGGTTTATTTTTATTTATATTTAATATAAATAATATTAGAGTGTGGAACCAGTTACTGGAGGAGATTGTTACGATTATTGATTACAATGAATTTTGATTTAAGTGTTACAAGTTTTTTGTAGATCAAGATAATAAATAGCTGTAATAACTAATTATTCAAATTCATATTTTTGCTTTTCTTTCTGTTTTATGAACTAAAGTCATTAGACAATAACTTAGATAGACTTTGCTTTGAGATAACGTTACTTTTATTACTTTTCTAATCTCTTATTAGTCTCGAGTGAAAAAATGTTATATAGTTTTTTACGTTTTAAGAGCTTTCTCCAAAGGACAGCTTAAAAAAAAATTTTTAAGAGGTCGCTTCAAATTTTTTTTAATTTCAAAAATCAAACTTTTTTTTTTAATTTTTTTTCTCGTTACATCATAATTTTATAGACCAAAAAAAATAAGTTACTGAAAGTTTCAATTCAAAATTTAAATTTTGAAAGGTCACTCATAATTTTTTTTTAAATTTCAGATTCAAAAAATACTCATCCAATTAAATAGTCACTAATAAATTAAAAAAAAATTATGAGCAACCTTTTAAAATTCACAATTTGAACTGAAATTTTTAGAAAAACCTTTTTTTTTTTGGTCTATAAAATTATAAGGTAACGAGAAAAAAAATAAAAAAAAATTAAATTCGATTTTTGACGATTTTTGAAATCTAAAAAAATTTGGAGCGACCTCTTAAAAATTTTTTTTTAAGCTGTCCTCTGGAGAGAGCTCTTAAAACATCAAAAACTAACATTTTTTCACTCGAGACTAAAAAAAAAATAGTCGGTTTTTTGCGCCACCCTACTATATATTTATATGTAAGGCTCTTAGAGAGCTGAGGCTTAAGGGTCTAAAAATTTTGATAAATAAAATAAAAAATAAAAATATTAATAACAATAAAATTTTTTAGGCAATAAGATGTTGGACTCATCGAAAAGAACTCTTTGAATTTTTACGACAGTTAAAAATTCTATGGGAAACAGCTAACTCAAATAACTTCATCACTGACAGTATATTAGATACTGTACTTTTTGCAAGATCATTACGAAATTATTTGACATACACATGTATTGCATTAGCTGTCAGTTACGGTTTTCCAGCTTACATGTAAAATTATTTGAATATCGCTAAAAATTAATTAAATTTTAATTACTTTTTTTTTATATTCTTCCTAGTGTTCTTGGCAGCCACTTGATTTTTTACAGAGATCAATACTTTTTCAATTTATCCATCATAATATACCCAGTCGATTATCCGTTTGCAATTAATTCATACGGAGTGTACTTCATGTGTCTCCTCTTCGAACAAGTAGCTGAATTACTTGCTATCGTTTTCTGGTTGTGCGGAGATGCACTTTTCATTCAATTAACAACACATGTTTATGTTCAATGCATGGTAATAATATTTTTTTATTAATTGTCAATCAATATTGCTTAACTGTACTTAATTATTTTTAGATATTAGTCAACAGGCTTCATGATATTAATAAAATTAAAATTGCTTCTTATGAAGAAAACAACAAAGAACTGGCAGATATTATCTTTCGTCATCATCAATTATATTTGTATGTAGTAGGTATTTAAAAATAATCGCTATAAGTTAGTTAGTAATTGTTTGGTACTTTAAAAAAAAATACTTGTTAATTTTTTTCAGACACTGCTGCTGGCTCCAAAAATTTTTCAGTCCTATAGCATTTTTCGTGACTTTAATAAATGGAGCTAATCTTTGCTTTTCTTTGTATCGCGTCGACGGAGTAAGAAAAAATTAATATGAATAGTTAATTATAAAATGATTGCTATAACAACACAAATTTTATTAATAGGAAATAAATGAACAAAACTGGAGTAATCTTTTGATAAACGTACTCCATTTGGTCGCAGTTCTCGGACAAACAGTTTTATATTGCAAGTATGCCGACACTTTGGCGGAAAAAGTATTAATTTTTTTTACTTACCTATTACATAGATTATAATTATTTTTTTCATACTATGTTTTTATTGAAATAACATTTTTCTTAGTTTGAAGAGATAAGTTATGCTGTTTATTACTCCAATTGGACTCATTGCGATAAAAAATTCAAAACAATGATGATAATGATAATAGAACGAGCTCAAAAACGATATCAATTTACAATTTATGGGATTATTACTCTCAATTTATTGCAATTCACAAGGGTTTGTAAAACACTGTTTATTGAAGATAAAAGAATGACGTGTTAATTTTCCGGGAAAAAATTTTTTACATCTACATGAGAAAAGAATTATATCAAAAATTACAATAGTAACTTTTCCACAATTTTATTTTTTAGCTGAAAAAATCAAATTTTTTCTTACAGTAACTCTATCGTTGGAAAAAAGTTTTCTAAATTTGGGAAAAAACCATATTGGATGAAAATTTGCAATTGTCTATCTAAATTTTTTTTCCCCAATCAAAAATCCTTTTTTTTAACAAAAAAGTTACTTTAGGAAAAATTTTGATTTCTTCAGGTATGAAATAAAATTATTAAAAATTTTCAGAAAATTTGATCATTTTACATTTTTAACTTTATAATATGTTATATCGTAAAAATTCGGATATTTACTACTTTTGTAGACATTATTACGATATATCATCGTAAATTTTAAAATGTAAAATTATCATTGTGACCGCATCGAAAATCTGGTCCTGGATTACAATGTTACCATTGTAATTTTTCGTTCAATTTTTTTTCAATATACGGAGATCTAAAAAAGGGTGCGTTAGATGAACATAGATCTACTTAAAAGTACATTGATCTAGGTACATCTTATTCTCCCTGTAACCTGTGAAATTTTTCTATATAAATTTTTTTTTATATTTACCACTATAGGGTAGAACCACCGATTATGGACACCTTAGTGCTAGATTTAGACACTTTCAAATTCAATGATTGTGCAGAAAATTGTAAAGTTAAAATAATATTTTCATAGAATTTTTAAACGCTTACCTGCATGCAAACAAAATTTATGATACAATTACGTTTATAAATTATTTATACAATAATTTGTACATCAAATGTCCAAAAACGGTATAGTGTCCATAAACGGCCGGTGCTTCTACTCCATATGCATTTTAAATTAGGTCTCTGTACATCTAAAATCGTGCTTGAATGTAGATGCAAGTAGATCTATTCTATTTTATTTTCCCATCAGGTATATATTTTTTAATTTCTTTCTTTTAATTAGATCGTCAATGCTGCGATGAGTTACTTCGCGCTATTAAGAAGCTTTGGATAATTTAATTTTTTTATAACTACAATGAATTGGCTGTAAACCTAAAAAAATTATTCAAGATATATAATATGTCTCCGTTATATAGTTAGTCCGTAAGAGTCAAAAAAATATTTTTTTTTTTTCAATACATATGTGTAAAATATTTTTTTTACCTGCTTGACTCTAAGAAAAATGTATAAGTTTGTTCTAATTATCCAAAAATACGTTCCATTATTATTTTTTTGATAAATTCACTTGAACATTAATCAAATTTTTATACTGTAAAAAAAGCGGTGTTAAAAATGAAAAAATTGAATAAATACTACATCGTAAAAAAATTAAGAGTGAATTTTCACTTCTGCCACTCGAAGTGCCGGTGTGCAGAAATAAAATCCTCTGCGTACGGAGTAAGCCTGGAGTTCTTTTTTTTTTGCAGAGTGATTGCCAAGTGAATGTGGATTTTAATCCGAAAAACACATGAGTACGGAGTTTTTGAAAATATACATTTTTATTTAACTGAAACAAGTTTTAAATGCCATTTTTTTTATCAGTATAAAAAAATTTCAAATTTAGTAAAAAATTCAAACTGACAATAATTCAATTTTAGTTTTAAAAAATCTTTAAATACGCATTATTTTATTTTTATTTTTATCCATTCAAAAAACATACAATTCACTTCACTAAGTTTTTTTTTATTATAATATAAATTAGATCCTTTTCGGAGTGGATTTCACTCTGGAGGGATTAAATCAATTAAAAATGATTTACCCCGCATTCTCTCCCCAAATTTTCTACGGTCTACAGGCTTTGATAATTAGTCGCTAATGAATTTTATAAAATTGTCCCGATTCAGTAAGTAAAAGTGTGAAAAAAGAAGTTATAAGTATTGAAAAATACTTCAACACTGCTTTAACACCGCTTCGGTGTTAGAATTGAACACTGAAAATTTTAATACTTCCACCGCCTGGACTTACACCAGTTTTTTTCTTTACATTGTATCAAACAATGTTAGAAGAAAAAAAAATCTCAGAAAATTTTCTATTTCTTATACCACATAAGGTTGAACCCTTTTAACCCTTGAGTTCACATATAACGTGCAAAGAGTATACATTATCTTACCAATTTGTCGATATCCTATAATTCTAACCGACCAAAATTATAACGCGACAGATGTCCATAAATTGATATGAGCATCACTTGTATTTCAATCGATTTTTACCCGAAGGTACCGTGCTACCTTGGACAATTTAGCGTAATTGTATGTAATTTTCTCAACTTATAATATTACATACAAGCTTCTTGGAAACGAATGAACAATGTTTCATTTCTTCTGTGATATTAATATCTTCAACTATTCTCAAAACCAGAAGCCTATAGGGAATATCTATCGTTTGATGACTCCTTGGTGATACTGAAATAAATTTATATCGGACTTAAATTAATTTCTAAATTGATATTAAAATGTATAATGATCAATCAGCAACGTTTGATTTTGTATCATTTGAAAGTTTTTTTCATACTGAAATTCGGATATTGCGATGCATGGGATTGTCATACTTCAATTGTGTATTTTCCAATAAAAAAGAAACTGAAAAATGGTGGCAAAAAATAACTCCGTTAATTGGACTTATAATAATGAGTTTATTAATATCTATGGAAGTAATGAAAATCATTCAAGTAATATCCATCAGTATTACTTATGCGGCTGGAATATTTACCGCAATGCTGTCAGGAATGCTTTGTATGTTTAAGGTAATAAAATTTTGTAAAAAAAAATAATTAAGCTGGCTTAAAAAAGATATGAGAAACATTTTTATCTGTTTTTAATACAGGCAGTAAGATGTTGGACTCATCGAAAAGAACTTTTTAATTTTTTACAACAACTCAAAGCTTCTTGGGAATCAGCATACGCAAATAAATTGTTAACCAAAGATGAATTAAACAATGCGCTTTATTCACGATCATTGAGAAATTATGTGATGGTTTTAGTATTTGCATTAGCATTTAGTTATGCCTATCCCGTCTATGTGTAAAGTTACTTTCTGTAATAAAAGAATTTCAGGTAAAAAATTATATTTTTATAATCCTTATCAACATATTTTGCAGAGGAATTGTCAAACATTTTGTATACCACTCAGAAGAATACTTTTTTACATTCTCACGAATAATGTATCCAGTTAAGTATCCGTTTAAGATAAACACATTTTCAAGATATTTCGCGTGTCTTCTCTTCGAACAAGTATCGGAAATTTTGGCTATTGTTTATTGGCTGTGTGGAGATATACTATTCATCCAATTAACAACGCATGTTAGTATTCAATGCAAGGTAATATAATTGTAAAAGTTGGAATAATTTTTTAGTTAAGAAATAAAAAAATTTCATGATTTGATTGTTTTTCATTGTAAGGTATTGATAAATAGATTAAATAATTTCAATAAGGATAATACTTCTAGTGAAGAAGAAAACTGTCAGCAATTAATAAATATTATTTCACAACATAATCAATTGTTTTTGTAAGTAAAGCGTTAGATGGACTTTTAATCTCTTAGAAAATATTTTTTTTTTTTTTTAATTCTATAAAATTATATTTTTTTATGTTAATATTTTATTTTACACACTTTGAAAAAAATGGGCATTGTTGTGACAAGAAATCAAAATTTATCTCACAAAAACATTCTTGATGAAAAAAAGTTTTCTAGATTCAGAAAAATAAAACAATTTTGGATGAAAATTTGCAAGTTGTCCATCTAAAATTGTTTTTTTCCTAAATCTAAAAAACTTTTTTCAACAAGAATATTACTGTAAGATAAATTTAGATTTCTTCAGCTAAGAAATAAAATTGTTAATTAATCAAATTAATTTCTTCTCACAACTATGCCAATTTTTTTTTCTCTCCGTGTATGGGAAGATAAATTAATTTTTTTAGAAGAAATTCGTTTTATATAATTTATTTTCAATTGTTTCCTTATAAAATTTTTTTTATTCTCACATAGACTTTGTAAATGGCTCCAAAGATTTTTTAGTCCGATTGCGTTCTTCGTTACATTAATCAATGGATTAAACCTCTGCTTTTCATTATATCGAGTCGATCAAGTAAGAAAAAAAATAAAAACTTTACAATGTTCAATATACAACGTTATCAAAATGATTTCCACAGCAAATTAGCCAGGGAAACTGGAGTCATCTCATCGAAAATACAATACACTTGGTAAATGTTTTTGGACAGACTCTTTTGTACTGCAAACAAGCTGACATGCTAACTGAAAAAGTATTTGTATATATATATTTTTTTTATTTCTTCACTTTATTTATATTTATTTCACTTTATTAGCTTGGTGAAGTAAATAATGCAATTTATTGTTCTAATTGGATTCAATTGAATAAGAAATTAAAACTGATACTATTAATCATGATGAGACGGGCCCAAAAAGAATATCGTTTTACGATTTATGGAATTATTACTCTTAATCTTGCTCAATTTTCAAAGGTAAATTTTTTAATATTTAATTATTTATGGAGTTTTTACTTAAACTGAATTTTTTATTTTGTTAGATTGTTAACACAGCGATGAGCTACTTTACACTGCTAAGAAGTATTGGTTGATGTTTTATTGCCTGAATAAAACTAAAAATTAAATAGTTGCCTTTATAATTAAATTTTAATGAAACTGATTTATTAAAATTGATACGTAGGTATATCAACGATATATATTATAAAATTATATGAAAAGATTTTATTTATAGGTAAATAACAGAAAAAAAAATTATTAATTATGCATTTTTTTCTCTTTAAAAATAAAAATTACCCTGTTTAAAAATACTGATTGAAAATAATTAAAAAACATGAAATTTGAATTTTTTTCAATAATTTAAATTCTTTTGCTTGCTAGAATATATGAAGCTGAACTTATTATTTATTTATTTTATTTATTAATAATAAATGCCAAGGCACAGGCCAAATGGCAAGATATGAAATACAATAAATCTTGTGGAACTGAAAAATTTACAAAATAATACAGATTATACATGAAAATTAGCATGTGTAAGTAAATAACATACAAAACTATTAAGTAATATAAGAATCAATTTAAATTTAACAATATTATAAATTTAAAAGTATTTTTGGTAATGATTTATGATAAGATTTAATGAGATTTAAATAAGTCCATTTCTTATTTGGAATAAGAGCTTACTAACATCTTATAAAAACTAGCTAAACAAAATAATAAATTGTAATATATATTAAGTTGTAATATTGCACATAAACTTAGAAATATTAATCAATCTATAAGTCAATTGACAAAAGGTAATTGAACAAATTCTTTTTGAAGACTTCTAGTGAACTTGCATCTATAATATCGGGTGGAAGTTTTTGCCATAACCGTATTAGCCAAAATGAAGCAGCTAAATTGACAATTGCTTGCAATATTCAATATATATGGTTGTTAATTTCAAGAGAAACTTGTTAGACACATTTATATACTGCGAAGTACAATTATATTTGTTGGTTCGGCTCCGATATGCTTGATGGTACGAACATGGCGCGCTTCTTATAACCACTCGTCTTCACACCTAATCAACATATAGAAATTTTTATCTTCTACTACAGACTCTCCACAAAATGTACTGGGCCGTGGCAATGGCTTAAAGGCCTAGATGATGAGTCTGTGTAATTACCGACATAAATGCCTCACATATATTTCTTTTTTCCTTTATTTCTTTTATCATCTTTCGCTCTAACAACGTTTCTTAGTATATCTTAGTATTGGACTATGAATTTTACAACTGTTTTAATTGGATATTATTTATAGTCACACGAAAACAATTAATATATGTTACTATCAAGGAAAAAATTTTTATAAAATTCTATGAAGACTCAAAGGAATTGTTGGTATAAAATTTTAGATATCTTCATGAAATTCGATGAATTACTAGATATTTTTAAGTACTCAATTATTATCGAAGCAACGAAGAGTAGAACAACAATCTGAAATTTTATTTAAATCTTATTTGATTCCTAGTTTCAATAAGATATATGCATGAGAATTTAAATAATTATATTATAGATAATACTAAAATTATCTGAAGTTTTTAATTTTTTGATTCTTTTTCATTTATTTAATTAGAACTAAAAAATATTTTTAATAAATTGCACTTATGGTTTTTTAAGTTTTTTATGAATGAAAATTTTTTTTTAATTTTTTTAATTAAAAAAAATTATAAAAATTTTTACATGTCGGCTAACTTAATTTTCATAAATTATAGCAATTTTTTTTACTTTGATTCTTTTTATAAAATTCCATAGTTGTATTTCTTCGAAGGTCTAAAAATTAAAAAAATTTCTACTGTTACTTTTCATGTCATCATATTTTTTTTTAATTTATTAAAAAAGATTTTTTTTTTCAATAAAAATAAAAGAGATTTATAATTTTAAAATTGTAAAGTGGAAATGTAAATTGTTTAAATTCTCACGTACTTAATATTTTTCTACGAAATTTTCCAGATTGATTTGAAAGTACATAACAAGTATAATATATATTATCTTCAACATGCAGCGCTCATAGTGAGCAACTCGGAGCAACTCATGAAAAAAAAACTGTAAGCTCATTTTTTATTATTTAATTTAATAAAAATACAATACTAATTTTCTCACCATAATTAACAATAACAAATAAAAAAAAACTCATTTAACTGTAATAAACAAAAGTATTCTAATAATTTTTTAAATCGGCATTTAACTGTACCAATCAGATTCATCTCCCAGATCACGTGACTCTCACATGGCTTAGTTTACAGTCCATGTTTATTATTTTGTTACATGTTAAAAAATCGCACGTGGTTAGTTAAAAAAATTAATTAATCACCATAATTGTTTATTGATTAATAAATAATAAATATTTGTTTAAATTTTTAAAAATGAGTAAAAAACGTCAACGGAAAACTCAGTACGACGATAATGAATATGATGTTATTCCAAAATCTCTGAAAGTGATTCGAAACTCCAGTCAGAAAAAACGTTTAATAGTTATTTTAGAAAATGCTCAACTAGAAACTGTCAAGGTAATTATTGTCTAATTATTTCACCTTAACTTTTTTTATTAATTAAACTCTATTAATAATATTTTTTACAATTAATAATAATTTGCATAATTGTTGGTTATCATCGTTTGTAGGTTGGAAATAACTACGAGCTTTTGAATAGTGATAGGCACAAAGACATATTGCAAAAAAACAATCGTAACCCAGCTACTTCAAGACCAGATATTGCGCACCAATGTTTACTTACGCTCCAGGAATCTCCATTAAATAAATCTGGATACTTACAGATATATGTACATACTGAAAACAATGTGCTTTTTGAAGTAAACAGGCTTACTCTAATCCCATCTAATTTCGACGATTTTGCTGAATTGATGGGTACGATATTATTTAGTGATTATTGGTTAATTTATTTATATAAGTATATTTTAATTGACTTTTTACAATTACAGTTTGCCTTTTACATAAACATAAAGTACGAGCTGAGAATAACAAATCGATTCTTTTAAAAATTATTAAAAATCCAATTACTGATTGGTTACCAGCTGGTTGTAAAAAAATTTTAATGTCCTTCAGCGCTGATAAAATAAAAGATCCTGAAGAACTTGTTCCTGATGATGAACCAATTGTGTTTATCATTGGAGCGATGGCTCACGGACAAGTAAGTATTTATTCATGTCATTGAAATTGGCATGAAAATTAAGAGCCGACATATAAAAAAATTATTACACAAAATTTTTTTTTTAATTTCATTTGTAAAAAACTTGAAAAACTATAAGTGTAATTTTTTAAAAATATTATTTAGTTCTAATTTAGTAATTAAAAAAAACTTAAAAAAATTATCAATGTCGACTAACTTTAGTATTACAAAATTGGCAGATATTGACAATTTTTTAATTATTCTTCAATAATAAACTAAGCTTAGAAAATTGTTTACAAAAAATTGCACTTAAAATTTTTTAAAGATTCTAAAGGAATTTTTTTAATGAATTTTTCTTGCTATAATTTATTATTTAAAAAATTATCAAAAATCTCTCAATGTCAGTATCACAATTATTCATGTTTTTTTTTTTCTCTTCATTTAATAATAGTAATTAATTAATTGATTGATTATTTTTTTCAAGGTAAAAATCGATTATGCCGAAGAAACATTTTCAATAAGCAGCCTACCATTATCCGGAGCACTGACATGCACTGAGTTATGTGTAGCATTTGATAAAAAATGGACTCGATGAAAGTACTTATATTTTTTTAAATCAATAAATAAAAATTATTAGTGATTAATTAAAGCTTGAAATTTTATTCAACATTTATACATTTTATATTTAAATATTTACAGTCTTGCTGTTAAATTACTAAAATGAAACATTGGCTTAACATATATCAAATAAAACCATAATGTTTCAACAGAACTTATTTATTTTAATAAATAATAATATAATTTTTGGTCAAGTTAATGACGATCAGTATTCTAGTCTCTTTAGTAAAAAATGTTTAATTAAACATTTAAATTATAAATTTCGATTCAATGTACTAAATTAGCAATAATTAGATACTATATGAGTCGTTATGTAATTTTCCATATTTTGTAGAGCTTCTAAATGATTTCTTACAATGGTTTCTTTACAATTTGCATTAAGTTTGTACCACCGTCGAATTGTATCGACAGCTTTCAAAGTATCTTCATCCAAGGGAGTTATTAACGAATCAGGCTTCAGTTTCTGGTTTTCAGGTTTTGAAATATCAGTCACATCTGAATCTGACATTGGTTCAGGGATTGGAAATTCCAGAACATCAATCATATTTGAGTCAGTTTCCAATTCTTGGATTTCAAGATTTGAACAATCCATACCATCTGATTCAGGCGTTGATTTCCGTTGCAATATTTCAGATTTTAAATTATTACTTTCTGTTGATTTAAGGAACTCAAGTTTTGTTACGTCAATTGTGTCATCAAGGCTTGCAAAATCTGTGTAATCAACAGAATCATCGGAATCTTCAGGAATTTTTTTATCGGAGTCGTACTCGTCTTTAAATTTATCGTCTATGAGTTCCGTATCTTCGCAGGTTTCATCGAATATTATCATGTTATGTGCGTCAAGTACTTGTTGTGCAATACTTTTTAGTTTCAATGGTTCCCATCCTTGATCGAAAAAATCATCTTTCAGCCAACTTCTTACATCTTCGTGATTACACTTTTCACAAGCTGAAAAAAAAATTAAATTATTTTTAAAAAGTATGTAATAATAATAATAATAATAATAATAATAAATAAATAACAATACCTGGAATATTTTTCAACAATTTGATAAATTCAGCAGTGTTATCATACTCAAATGTTTCAGAAGCAGCTTCTTGAAACGACTTTGCATTAGATTTTTTAGCCAACTCATACGACTTTTTCAACTTGGACCACGTAGCAGCTAAGTCCTTTTTCGACAACTCTTGCCAGGTTGAAGCCATCATGTAGCAAGCATCAATGATCTCAAAATTGTTTAAAAAAACATCAGGATCGTTTGATTTTTCGTACGATGAAGCTATTTCTTGCAGTAATTTTTTCCTGTACATTATTTTAGTTTTTTGAATGACATGTCGATGCAATAAGTCAGTAACAGGAGTAACCTTCGAATAAGCTTTTACCACGCGAAACTGAGGATCTATTTCATTCAATTCCTCAACCGGAGGATGAATAGGACAATTATCAATTATTAGCAGCACAGGATCTTTAGTCTGTTGCTTGTTCTTTACAAAAGGAATGAAATGATTTTTGTACCAATCAGTAAATATTTTCTGCTCCATCTGCGACGATTTTTGAGCTGCATAAGTAACAGGATATGGTTTTTTTCTTCTAACGGACCCCGGTTTTGTTGACGGACCAATAATTAAAGGCGGCAATCTAAAAGAACCATTAGCATTTGCACAAAATAAAATAGTTACTTTATCTTTAGTTACTGAATTTTTACTTGATTCTTCCGGCAATGACTTCCAGTTTAAGCTACCTTCATCTCCAATATATATATTTTCTATTTTGTAATCTTGATTTTTGTCAATTTTAATATAATCTTCCTGATATTCTGCGTACCTGTCGATATCAATAGACAGCTTTTCTCCCAGGACTTTGCTTCTTTTCATTCCATGTCGGTTTTTAAAAGAAGAGAGCCATCCTTGGCTAGCCTTAAAATGATCAGTACCTCCAATAATTCGATTAACTTCAAGAGCCATTTCGCAAATGTACGGTCCACTGAGCGGCAAGCCTAGCTGTCGGTTTTGACAGAGCCAAGCAAAGAGAATCTCATCTAAAATTTCAGATAATGGGTATCCTGACTTAGTTCTTTTTTTATTAACAATCGCCCTATTGGAAATATTATTGGCATACTTTGATAAATTTTCTCTATTTTGTTTAATTTTATAAATTGCAGCCCTCGAAACACCATTCCTGTCTGCGAGTTCTGTCATAGTAATTGTTCCTGTGTCTAGCTCTTTTAAAATTTCTAATTTTTCAGCGACAGAAAAACGTCTTTGCTGAGGTTTATTGTCTTTTCCTAATATTTTTTTATTTGGTATTGTTGTATTATATTTTTTAATTGGAAACTTTATTGCTTTTGTCGTTCGTATAAATTCTAATTTTTGTTTCAACATTTTATTTTATTTTAATCACTTCACTAAAATTAAAATTTATTTTTACATCACTTATTTGTCACATTTGCTGCATGGAGTATATTTTTGTTTACATTTTACTGTAAAGGTTATATATTTATATTTCGTACTTCGTATATCATTTGTTTTTTTTTTTTTTTACAAGTAGATCACTAGCTTATCGAGCACACTCTATCGGTATATTTTTTTAAAAATAAAATGAGAAAGCCGCGCGCGCGCACTGCAGTGGTGATGTATATAAACAGACAGTTTAATAAACACGTGTCTAATTACTGGTGGTGCTTACAAGAAAAGTTGAATATTTTTAACTAAATTACAGTTATTATATTATAAATTTTGATTTAATAATTATAAAATTTAATCACCGAAACGTTTAAATAATTTATATAATTATTTACATTTTAAAATCATGACA
Source organism: Cotesia congregata (assembly GCA_905319865.3). Taxonomy (NCBI): domain Eukaryota; kingdom Metazoa; phylum Arthropoda; class Insecta; order Hymenoptera; family Braconidae; genus Cotesia; species Cotesia congregata. The sequence continues at coordinate 4,327,101 of CAJNRD030001123.1, read as the reverse complement.
AAAAAACGCTCAAGAGAAAATAAAAACGAGACGGATGAACATAACCTCGTTAAAAAACGTTTGAAAGTTGAAACTCCTTTAAATTTGGATAAACGTTTGATAATCATTTTAGAAAGTGCTCAATTGGAAACAGCCAAGGTAATTATATTGAAATTTTTTTTAATTAATTAATTAACTTATAATTAAAAAAACAATTTTTTTTTTTTTGTTAAATTAATTATCGTATTTTTTTAGGTTGGAAAAAAATTTGAGTTATTACATTCTAGACACGATATTGGACTGTTGAAAAAATATAATCGACAACCTGAAACAACTAAACCCGAATTAGTACATCAGTGTTTGTTAAATTTGCTGGACAGTCCTTTAAATCGAGTTGGATATTTACAGGTGTACATACATACTGATAAAAATGTTTTGATAGAAGTTAATCCTGGAACAAGGATAACCAGAACATTTAACAGATTTGCGGGAGTAATGGGTAAGGCAATTTTTTTTAATTTATTAAATATAAAATTAGATACAATAACGATTTTGACAATGAAAGTAACAGAAAAATAGTAATTTTAATTACTTGAAAATGAAAAACTTTAATATTGATAAAAAATGTACACTGGGGTACATCAAAATTTAATCTCTAAAAGCAACCTTTTAAAATTGGAATTTTGAGTTTCGCTTTTAGCAGGAGTTAGGTTTGGGTATTTCCTGAAATATTTTGATGTGTTTAAAATTATTTGATGCTCACATAATTGTTTAACAGAAGTTTTCTTAAAGCAATTTTTCTGGAATTTCAAAATTTAGTCAAACGAAACTCCTGTTAAAAAATTCTGTGAATATCAAATAAATTGTGACATACCAAAATATATCAGGAAATGCCCAAATACAACTCCTGTCAAAAGCGAAACTCAAAATTTCAATTTTAAAAGGTTGCTTTCGAAGATTAAATTTTGACGCACCCTAATGTACATGTTTTAAAATATTTTATTCTGTACATGCCTGCTATTTTCATTAAATTTCACAAGTGCCACAATTTCATTAATCTTAATTAATGCTTATCTTTTTTGTTAATTTTCAGCGCAACTTTTACATACTAACAGAGTACGAGCAGGGAATCAGCCAGTAGATTTACTAAAAGTTATTAAGAACCCAATAACAAATTATCTGCCAGCCAATTGTAAAAAAATACTATTGTCTTGTCGAGCAAAAGAATTTAAATATCCAGAAGAATTAGTTCCTGATAATGAGCCAGTTGTCATTGTAATTGGTGCAATTGAACAGGGGCAAGTTAAAGTCGATTATACGGACAGTACAGTTGCTATTAGTGATTATTCGACGTCTGCAGCGAATATTTCAGGAAGTTTGTGTTCAGCATTTAAAAGAAAGTGGATACCAGCAAATTAGATATACTTAATAAATTTTTCAAATTAAATACACGTGAGTTTACAAATGGAGAGAAACTCAAAGTTGAATAATTGTCAGGATGGGCTGGAGGTATAGGAAATTTTTACAATAAAAAAAGTTTGCAAAAGTTTTTATCTTTTATTTTTTTCATTAATCTTATAATTATTTTAAGATTTATTTTAACTTTCTCTTATTTATTTTAAGAGGTTTTTAACAAAAAAAAAGGATTTTTTTTTTAGAATACGAATTTAATCATTTAAAACAAATAAGTATATTACATTAAAAACATATGTACCTGAAGTTCCGAACGTTCATTTATGAACGAAAATCAAAAAAAAATTTTTTTTGCTCCTGAAACTGAAAATGGTTTTTCAGTTTCGAATAGAGACAGTGAGCCCTAAAAATGATATATTAGCTCCTCAAAACACAAAAACCACCCCTCCAGCCACCCCAAAAACTTACACTTGGAAAAAACAACAGTTATTTTTCTGGAGCTACAAAAAAAATGTTCTTGAATCATGTATATAATTTTGAAGAACTTAATTTTCTTGATTTGAGTGAAAAAAAAAAAACTAGTTCCACAATTCACCACTAGATGGCGCACGAACCCTTTTTTTCTCGCAAGTCAAAATTTACTTCAAAAATTATTTGACTAATAATAAAATTTCTTAATTGTTATAAAATTTGTTTTCATTAAAAAATAATGTTTATTCACTGAATTTATATTTAAATTAAAAAATTTACTGGCTAATCGATAAACTCTGAATAACGCTTTCACGTTATGTGTGCACTTCGACAAAAAAAAGTAAAACATAAAAAATTATCATCTTTAGAATTTCTTCCGTCGATGGCAAAAGTCATCAAATTATTGTACGGTTTTGTAAAAGAGTAATTTAAACTCACGTGAGTCTCATTGATTTTTTTACGAATTAATGTGAACTCATTGATATTCAGCGGGTCCATTTCACTGTTGATACTCAAAGGAAAATGAACAATACTGTTAGAATCCTCTGAAGTACTTGAAATTACGATTGAATTAAATGTGACTGGTTAAACAATGTTAGTATTAACGTCAAAACGTTTGTTGCAGTTGTTTGAATCTTGAGTAAGGCATGAAATTATACTGCAAACTTGTACCCCAGCTTTTCCAAATTTTGCGTATGATATTATGTCGTCAAATACAGCGAAGTAGTACCTAAAAATTGATGATTAATAGTTATAATAATTATTTTCTAAATAATTTAAACTAGCAACCTTGCAGTCACTATGAGACTGCCGTGACTTGTAAACTATAAATAAATAAAATTTTGCTTTACTAAATAATGACTTTTGTTAAATTGCACTGTACTTTTATAACTATTGACGTTTTTAAAGATATAAGATCATCTCGATGTTGCACTCATCAAGAGCTTCCATTTGAGTACCCACATGCATTTTCATATATTTTTCACATATAATATATATAAATATATTTAATACATGAAAAATTGATGTGGGTACTCAAATGAAAGGTCTCGATGAGTGTAATGTCGGGGTGAGTTTATTTCTTAAAAAATGTCAATAATTCACAAGATATTTATTAAATTACACTGTACTTTCTTAAATATTGACATTTTTAAAGATATAAGCACATCTCGATGTTACACTCATCAAGAGCTTTCATTTGAGTACCGACATGCATTTTTGATATAATTAATATATATACATTTATCTAATATATATAAATATATGAAAAATTGATGTGGGTACTCAAATAAAAGGTCTTGATGAGTGTAACATCGGGATGACCTTATATCTTCAAAAATGTCAATAGTTCACGAGATACAAGGTAATTTCTTAATTATGTATCTAGAGATAGAGCTTTTTCGAATGCAGCCTAAATACTTATTATCATAAATTAACTATTGGTGAGAATGATATGAAAGCTTAAAGAGCTAGTGTCATTACTATAAGAACTTTCTCTGATTGAAAAAAAAAAAAAAAAAAAAAAAAGAAGTTAAAAAGTATTTGGAATAACGAAATGTGAATTCTTTTCAACACTTATAAATATTTTCTAAACACTTCTAAATACTTAAAAATATTTTCATTGTTTGTGAATTTCTTCTCTTATGGAAAATTAACATTTGTAATCGTTTTGGATTCTTTCTTAGCACCAAATTTATACCAACTTACCTCCATGACACTAGATGCCGAGTCGTTACACAAAACTTTAGATTTTTTGTAGTCAGGTAAATATGTGCTGTGAGGTAAAAAAAAACTTCGACGGTAAATTGGTGGACGAGATTGGCCACTGAATAATCCATTTTCGGGAAAAACAATTATATCTACTTGCTAAAAAGACATGTAATAACATTAAATTTAAGAACTGTTTGTGTAAACAATTAATACATGTGATCAAAATTTACGTTTTCCTTTGCTGTATGTAAAAATTTAATGAAATTTTTAGCATTTTCTTCAGCGATAACTGTGGTGTTTTTACCCTCAACAATAGGATGATATTCAACTACTACACCGGTGTAATAATTTAAAGATGTTACCTGTTTACAAATATTATTATTTTGAAAATAATGAATTAAGTAAATAGTGAATTAAAAAAATATTCCTTACTTGTAAGGTGAAGTTAATCGAGTAAAAAAAAACGAAGAGATACACACAAATTTTCCCACAAAACATTGTTAATACACAAATAATTTTAATCCTTCGTAGGTCTTTAGTCGTGTGATTTTACCAAACGACTTCGGTCGCGTAAGCGCGCCGCTGTATTATTCGAATGAGAACGGCTACGACATTTGATCATAGCGGAATTTGGAAAAGTCTCTATCGCTCACTCCACTCTGACGAGTAGTGGGTCGCTGTCCGCGTGAAAAATTCAATTTTTATAGAAAATTTTAAGCCATCTTCATTTTATATTATATTTTTAACGCCAAACGGCTTTGTACACGTTGATATTACAAAAGTTTTGATGGAAGTTAAATATAAACAGTATTAATAGAAAAAAGAGACAGAAAATAAAATTAATTATACATAAGGAGAAATATTGCAGCATTATTAAAATTTTCAGAAGAGTTTAGTTTAAGGAAAGAATTAAAATTTTTTCAAAACTTTCCTTTAAAATATTGTTGAGAAAAAATATTGAAATGTAAAAAAACGGTGCCGCGACCTACGAAGAGTTAATTTTAACTAAAAATATCAAAACAGTGATTTTAAGTTACAATTATTTATTTTTGTATGATGATTAATAGTGGCATATTTTATTCAACAACTAAATTTATTTTTACTTGTTAATAACTGCGCTGATTATTTCAGATTATAATAATTTATTTGGTAAAATAACATTTTTTTTTGATAATGAACTTGGAAATAAAACAGTTTATACTTGGAGGATAAATGATTGCATCCAATAGTTTGTTTATAAATAGAATCAATGCCAATAATTTGTTATCTCTCATGATTCATTAATATTAATCATTTCTTCTTACTAAATCGAATTCAAAATACATTGAGTGTGAGAGAGAACTAAATGGGGATCCCCTTTTGCCTTGACTTTGCTTGATAGTTTTATAAAAGTTATCGCCTTGAGTTCCGATATGTAATATTTATACAACTCGGTTTTCCTCTTTGCTCATTATTACGAAAAAAAGTTATTAAAAAAAAAAAAACAGTTTTACGCAAAAAATAGAAGCAACTTTAATCAGAAGTTCTTCCCAACAATATAATTAGTTACTCTAATCTTACTCATGATAAAATTAATCAGTTATGCTATGGTTTTTTTTTTATTGAAAGCTTAAATAATAATTTATGAAATATTTGTAATTATTTACAATGAATAATGATTAACTATCAATTGATATTTAATAATTACTACAAATGTGTAGATTAATATCAACTGTGAAACAGACATTAAATTCATATTTATATTAATTTATATTTAAATAGATGAATTCATGACTATATATTTTAATAAATAATAATAAAAATTATTCATTACACTAAAAAAACAATTTTTATCTCAAGTGAATCATTTATTTGTATTTAAATTTTTTATACATATACACGTTTTATTTTAGTTGCTTGTAAGTAAAACCGGTAATAATTATTTCAACTTGAACAGTGTTTTAAGTTTAACAGAATTGTATTTCTATTTTATTATCTTTATTTCTATATATTTTATGAATGTTTCTTTGTTGGAGGGAACGGCAAGTATTAATATTATTAATTATTTTTATCAACCGAATATCGTATATCGTAGAAATTAAATTTTTAACGCCAAGCGGTCAAGTTACTAGTAGATCGCTTTTAATTCAAGCCAACGGATGGACATTTAACTCGAACAGATACCACATAAGCTTCCAGCTTCTCTAGTATTCAAGTTCGATAAGCCCCCATCGATCGTATGCGAAGAGAGAATAAAATTCTCGACCAATAGCGAAGATGGAATGTCCATCCGTTGGCTTGAATTAAAAGATCTACTAGTAACTTGACCGCTTGGCGTTAAAAATTTAATTTCTACGATTAATATTATTATTCTTATTTTTTTAAAAAGATTTATAATTATGGTGATGTTATCAAATACATTGAGCGATGATTTTTGTTATTAAAAAATAATAAAGATAATTTTTTGAATCAATATTAAATTACTAAAAATGATACCTTAATTTTCCCAATAGATTTTACAAATTTTTCATGTAAAAATATTGTCTGTACGCTATATTTTTGTTTAAAAAAACAAATATCAGATGATTTTAGTGAATTAATGACGATTTCTAAGCGATAACAATTTTATTTTTATATGAGTCGAAGAATTTTAGTTTTTCTATTGATGAATTTTATTTTAATTATTAATTATTAAATATTTTTAAGTAATGGACAGGTTTATTGTCTATGTATGTATTCATTGAACAAGATTTATTTCCCAACTCTATTTATTTCAATATTAATCTAGCCACTCTCTTTAAGAGTAAACTTCTTTTTATCTACATATTGCAAAATTTATGTTTCTTTTTTCTCGTCTAAGCTTGAGACTTCTTAGGACATTTTTAACATTTAATTTTTTAACGTCTGATTAATTATCAGAGACCGTCGATTGCTTTTTTGGTACAAAAATTTATTTTCAAAATTTAATTTAACAAAATTCTATTTTTTAACTAATAATCACATTTTTTTCATTCATAAATAAAAACTTGAAAATTGCTAATTTGCAATTATACAAACGAATAATTGAAATTAAACATTTATAATTAAAATTCTAATAAAGATAAATGCTTATATTAAACAAAGAAAAAGTATTAACAAATTTAATAAAATTTAATGAAATCATAATAATAAAAGTAATGAAATTTAATAAAATAATAATTTTTTTATGTGCGTATCAATTTTTTTTTTATTTTATAGAAAAAAATTTTATTGCTGAAAATCATTATTGTATAAATTACAAACACGTTAATTATCATTAAGATCTTTTAAAATGGATCAATTTATATATTAATTAATTAATGCAAGTTACTCAGTACTAAATATTGAAACTATAGTAATAAACTACAGCATAATTGGTGTTAACTGTTTACAATTTGGAAGTCTATTAATTGCTCATACGTCCTATAGATTTTAGTTATAAATCATACAATATATTTCTTATTTTCACTATTTATTATATTTAGTTTGTATTACCGGGTTTTATTTTAAAGTTTTAAATATTTAATTGCTCCAGCAATATTATTTTCAAATATTCAACAATGTACCAGCTTATCATCTAACATGGCAATAAAACATTATCGGTCCTTTCTTCTTTTACCAACACTCAATAGTCATTGTCATTATTTTTTTTTTTTTTTCGGTAAAAAATACTTATTACAATTCATTAAACAACAAAACAAACTAATTTAATATCCAATTTATAAAACTTAATTATTATGTAAATACCTTTTTATATCTACAATAAAATTCTAATAAAAAATATACATTAATTTATGTACAATAAATAAATAGCCTCTAAATTAATAATTAGGAATAAAACAATTGATATAATTAGGTATAAAAAAAAGTTTAATAATAAAATACTGTACTGGCTAATTCAGTCGAATTTACGAACAACAAAATTGTCTTAATAGTTGATGTTAAAAATGTAAATAATAATAAATTTTACAATCTAATTCACAATTTCAATTATTTGCCATTTAATTAGCCCATTAAGCTCTTATTTATTATATTAAAAATTGATATACTTAAGCATTGTAATAAATAAAACAATATCAACTGATAATATTTGATTAAAATTGCTCTTGGCATAACTAAAGAAAGATAAACTGTTTCGATTGCACATAATCAATCTAACATATTAATTTTTTAATGTTATATTATAATTTAATATGTTAAATGAAATTATATGTAAAAAAAGTCTAGCGGTGTGTAATAATTATTGTTAACACACTAAATAATACACTGTATGTATACATTGAGTATTACATACGATGTATTACTTAGTGTGTTAAACGCCGATTTCATATAACTTCTTGACTATTGTTAACTGATTGAGAGCTGCGCGATGTTTTACGACTTACTGGCTCTAAGTAAGCCGCTGGCGCCCAGCCTTCAATCCCAGTACCAATTAATTTAACAAACCACCAACCAGCACAGCCAACTTTTAATAATTCCAAGTGATCCCCTTCTCGCATCGTTACTTCTGCTGGACCGACAGCACAGTAATCAGCCAGCGCTACGTATCTTCCACCCTACAACAATTATTTGCATTCTTAAATAAATAAATAAATTCTCTCTTTTTTTTTCTCAACTGATTTCAAATACACTGAGAGAAAAAATTTCTTTTAAAAAAAAATGGGTACTCTTGTGACAAGAAATTAATTCTTTGGAAATTTTCACCAATTTTATTTCTTAGCTAAAGAAATAAAAATTTTTCTCACAGTAATTTTCTCGCTGGAGAAAAGTTTGCTAAATTAAAAAAAAAAAAAAACAATTTTAGATAAACAACTTGAGAATTTTCATCCAAAAATTTTTTTTCCCAAATTAAGAAAACTTTTTTTCTACAAGAAAATTACTGTAAGAAGAATTTTGATTTTTTCAGCTAAGAAAGTAAATTGTTGAAAATTTCCAACAAATTTATATGATACTAAAGTTAGCCGACATTTTTAATTTTTTGATTTTGCTTCATTTATTAAATTAAAACTAAAAAAATTTTTTTTTAGAATTGCACTTTAAGTTTTTGAAATTTTCTTACAAATGAATTTTTTTTTTTAATTATTTTGTGATAAATTTTTCAATAAAAAAAATTATAAAAATTTTCAGATGTCGTTTAACTTTATTTTCATAAAATTTATTTCTTGTCACAAAAATGTTCATTTTCTTCAAAAGAAATTTTTTCTTTCAGTGTACAGGAAAAATTGAATTTAAAGCATAAATTTTTTTCCTGTATGTGAAATTTATTGGTGATAAAAAATAAGGAAATAAATTTACTGGAGCTGGTCCTGGATTTTCAGAGAAAGCATCTTCGTCATCGGTGTTACTATTTTCTGAACTCCAAGCAACATCTTCTTCCGTTGATTGTGATACATCGGTAACATGTGATATTACACTATTACCATCAACGGAGAGTGTACGCAGTGATCCGGAAACACTATGCGTTTCCCATGATATTGTTTGTCGTAATGGTCTATAGAATTTTTAGTAATTAATTAGTTGGTAATTATTTACTTTCGCTGCCGACAGCCGATAGTTACAATTAATTCAAACAATACGTACTTATGATTAGATTTAGCTAACGCCGTACTCTGTTTTCCTTTTAACTCTGCAAGCTGCGACATTAAAACACCTTTTATCTGGCGTACCCACGATTGCTTAACTTCGTTACTCGGTGCTTGTATCGTGTGAACTTCAGCACGACCTTGTAACCAGATTTCGAATCTTCTCGTATCGCCTTTGACGGATTCAGTTAAACCGATCTGTGACATCTATAACATAATTATTACTATTAGTTTTTTTTTATATCATTATTTCTTCAATTTGAAATACAAAACAATCCAAATTGTCAGAGTATTTATTGACAGTGCCAAATTCTCTATGTTGATGTAATATTTATTCAACAATGTTTTCAAAGTATTTAGGACATTTTTGAAATATTCATAACATTCTCGTAAGTTCTACAACTATCAGAATCGCTCTAGAATTTCTGAAACTTTAATTTTTTTTTTTTAGAAAATATGAACTTTTTTAGCGAAGCAATAAAATATTTCTTGACTTGAAAGATTTCTTCCGGATAAAAATGTACATTCTTTTATCAAGAATTTATTGATTTAAAAAATTGTTATCTATTTAATAAAGAGAATAAGAAAAATTTTGTAGAATAAGGAAAATTAAATTTAACATCATTGGAACGATCTTGGCCAGAATTTGTACCTTTTAAATGTTTCCTATACCTTTCAGTAATAGTTAATTAATTATGATAAATGATAAGTCTTCAAAATAATTCTAAATAGATTCGAATTTTGCGATAAACATAATTTATTTATTTATGGTAATAGGTCAAAAATAAATTTATATAATTAAAAGCCTAGGAAAAATTTTGTAACAGGTATATCTTGATCGTAAATTGGGTTTGATATTTTTTCAGTAATAGTCATTTATGATTTAAATGATTTAAATGATTGAAAGAGTAAAGAAAATTGTGAGAAAAGAAAAAAGCTCTGGATATAAATTTATGCCTTTTCACGGTTTTATATATTTTTCAGTGTAATGATTCAGTCAATTTTTTATGTTAAGTTTTGAATAGTTTTTTGGTTCTATAAATTTTTTCCCTCCCAATTTTCCATAAAATTTTTTATAATTGATCCTGTCATAGCATTATTATTTTTCAAATTTATTTCAAAAGTACCCAAGCTATGTATAATGTAATTAGAAATATCAAAAAATCATCAAGCCAGAGTTTTCTTATTCATAACTCTTAAATCTTGGCAGTTACATAAAAACTGCAGGTTGCTGGTAAAGACTTATAATGATAATTATTGCTAAATTTTAATCAAACTCACTTTGAGAAATCGTTTGAAGTGATAAGTCGCTTTATTGTGAGCTTGAGGCTTGCTGTGTTTGCAAAATATCATAGCTTTTTCATAAAGGAAAATATGGCGCTGAGATGGTTTCAATCGTAATAATCGCTCACGCTTACTACTACTCCAAACGCTGAATGATCCTTGCAATAAGAGTTCACCTTGAGCAGTTAAATCTCCCTATGAATTAAAAAAAAAAAAAAAAAAAAACAATGATATTAATCATGATTATTCACGTAAAATAATAGTCATAGTAAATTGAAGACTTACTCCAAATCCAGTGATAGCAGTTTGATGCATACTATCATTAACGCATTTCAAAACAACGAGCATACAATCCAAAGCCTCTTGTAATTCTGTACAACAAGCCGGTTCATCGCTGTACTTGAGTAAATCTTTTAATAATAATTGATACTTTGTAATACGCTGTACAGGCTTAAGCAGATAAGCAGCCAACGGTAATTTATGGCCTAGTTTTTGCTGACAAGCTGCTAAAAATTGCGGCTCTCCTTGTATTTGTTCTCTCAGTCTCTCAGATCTCGTGATGTTCTGACAATAATAGCTGTATAAACGGAAAAATATATCTCGTCGCTGTACAAAACACAGCGCGACTAGCTCTGTATTTGATATACAATTTTCTAAGTCACGTAAAAACGTTTCGCCGTGAAAGAGATAAATTTCTTCGAGATTCCCGAATAGTACGTCGGATTTTCCTACTAATGCACTCGGTATTAAGTGGCTCATTGTTTCATTAGTCATTTCCATCATATATCCCTTTATAATCGATCCAAGTTCTGCTACATAAGCACGTTCAGTTTCAACAAGTTCTGTTAATACATGACCGCGTTTGAGTCGCGTTGCTTCGACATCTCTTGGTTCACTTTCTGGCGATGATGAGTCACCTTCTATTGGACCCATTTCCATCTGTAAATAAGTAATCCATTTAGTAATTAGTTTTATAACTCGGTAGAAAATTTTGTACAAGGGTTTTCAATAATAAATTACTTCTAATGGCATGAGCTACTAATTTCTTATATTCAATGCAGAATAATTCTATCAGCTTAAACATTTTTATTTTATGACAATGTTAAGTCCTTATTGAATCTCTAACTGATTAACCGATAAAGTTTAATAAATTACTTTTTGCCTTTTTTAAAAGTAAGTAGTTTCAATAAGATGCTTTTAAAAGTAAAAAAAAATCAATCGATTCAATCCCTTTATAAATTCTTCACTGTATAAAATTTCCGGTTCATAATAAGAAATCGATAATAAAAATAAATGAAATTTGTTATCATATACCTTTGGCATTGTATTAGCTTTTTTTAAAACTCTTCCTGGTTTTATGATTTGTGGTGATGCTTGAAGTGGTTTTGCTGGCTCTGGTGTAACCGTTTGAACCGGTCTCGCTGGTTTTATCAACTGTTGTTTTAAAACAATTATTTTTTTTTCGCACATCAATGTCACATCTTCGATTCGTTGTAAGACCTGAGTAAAAAATTATTATTTTATGTTTAATCTTTTAAATGAAAAAATATGTATGCAGCTTAATTTAAACCTAACAGTACCCTTGTTTATTTCACAGAACTTCGATCAACTTTTTACTAACCGCTTTTAAATAAAAATTTTAGAATTATATTTTATAATATAAATTTGGATTAAAACAATACTCAATAATTTTTAACCTACACAGAAAGAACAAGATGACACTGGATGTCATCCCAGATTATACTCAGTAATATCTGTGATGAAAAAAAATTTCAGATTGTAGCTAAAAAAAAATCCAGATTATACTGTGTGATATCTGGATTATACTAGTTACTATCTAAAAAAATTTTTCACTCAGTATAATCTGGGATGATATCCAGTGTCATCTTGTTCATTCCGTGTACATAGCGATAAAAAAATTGGTAATAAAATAAACTTAAATTTTTTTATCAAATCTTATGTTATTATGAGAAATAAAAAAAAAATATATATTTTTCATACTGAAACTTATTTTAAAAAGCTAAAAGTAATAATATGACAATAAATAAAAGTATAATTACAATACCTTAGTTTTAAAATAAAACTATTTTAATTAAGAGCATGTTAAATCTAACTGTAGCTCTTATTCGATTCATGACACTTAAAAGGCTTAATTTGAAGCCCCATTTTTCGATATATCTATTTTCACAAAGGGTATTCAATGACTCTAAAGTAATATAACAAGACAAAAGAACTAAAGAGTTAAAAAAAAACTCGCATTTCATTCACTTTTTTATTGATTAAAACCTAATCATTTAAACGTTCTCTATTCTAGTTTACTTTATAGTAAAAATTTTATCGTTTATTTATCAACAATAATAATAATTTACCTGTGCAACTAATGCTTTAGTTTCTGGCATAATCGAGTCTTGAAAAATACATCGTGGACTGTGAAACTCTTCAGCAGCTTCAATAAGCTGTTCTAGTTCCTGAAGAGCTTGATCTGTTGGTAATGTACTGTTTTGCGACGCAAGAAGTTCTATTCCTCGAGTACACCAAGCATTAGCCTAAGAATTAATTTTTTTATTTAATACAACACATCTATAAGCAATAAATAATTGAACAATATTATATACCTTGTCAATGCGTTCCATAAGTTCGCGGCATTTAGTGAGCGTGTGTAATCGCCTCTCCAATCTTTGGCTGAGAATCGTGCAAACACGTTGCAATTCAGCACATTTTGGCTCAACGACTTCTGTTGGGCATTGATGTCTTCCTGATAATAACTGTTGTCCCGCAGCGATAACTTCCTCAGCACGATCAATATCACCCTGTACATAAATTTTTTCAATTAATTAAATTTAAAAGCAAATTTTTTGTTAAAACATTATTTAAATAAATTATTCTACGGACATAACATAATTAAGCATTTTTTTTTTTTAAGAAATAAAAATAGTGAGCATGTCCATGCAATTATGCAATTATCATGCCGTCTAACTGTTTGTTTATTAAAAAAAAAAAAAAAAAAGTAATAATTGTCACTGATAATTAGTCTAAATAATTATTGCATTTATTATCTTCGAATGTAATTACGAGCAAAAACAAAAGTAATAATTTTACGGTTTTGAATTCGTATCAGCAAAATAAGTTATAGAAATTATTTATTTAAAAAATGTTTATATAATTGTTATAATTAATTATTGTAAGTAGAGATATTTATTAATCTGTTGAATTTTTGCTGCTTACCAAGACCCAAATCCACATGGTATGCAACAAATAGGACTATCGACAAAAATAAAAAGTGGAAAGCGGTGCAAAATACCATTTATGCTTGTGTGCATGGTGTTCATTTGAAATTTTTGATTTTTATCGCTAATTTATTTTAAAACATCAAAATCTAATTTTGTTAATTATTTATGATTCTGATGTTTAAAAATATTTGTGCATTTTAAAATAGTTGGTGCGCTTAACGAATATCATACGATTATTTTATCAAGTAATTAATAAATCTTATTTAATTATTAGTTGGTATTTATTATGAAGGAATTTTTTAAATCTTATATTAGAAAAGGTGTGTATAAAATAATAATTTTAAAATATCAACATACCCGGCATATTCGCTGGAAAGCAGATGTATCACGAATAAGTTGATCAACACGAACTTGGGTTTCTCCAACTTCGGTCATATCGTCGACGGTTTTCAGATGCTGATCCAGTGAAGACTGTAGCTCACGAAAATCTTGCTCAAATTGCCGGAGAGCTAGACAATGTCGTAAACGAGAACTGTGATGCGACCAAAAAAGATCGAATGTTCGTTCTGTTTCTTCTAGTTGCACTAACAACCTGTAATTTAAAAGTATATATTCAAATGAACAAAGTATTGATGAAGAAGAAATGTACAAAAAAAAAAAATGTTAACAAATAGAATTAATAGTTACCGTTCAACAGCGGCGACATTTCCTAATCGATCGGCAGTACTTTTGCCGGTCAATTGTCGTACACTATCTAAAAGTGCTTCACCATGCCGCGCTGCGCTCAAAATTTCCTCTTTCAGTTCATTATACTCGAGTTGCTGCTGATTCAATAACCGCGTTGTCGCTATTGTGTTATTGGGAAATTCAATTTCCGCTAAGCGACGAGTAAATGAATCTAAGGCAAGTGATACGTCTTGAGTCATGGATGAAAATTTTTCTAAACTCTGTTTTCAAAAAATAAATATCATTATTATTATTATTATTATTATTATTATTATTATTATTATTAAAAATAAATTATAAAGAGAAAGATAAATTATGGTCTGGAAGAAAACTTTATCTACTATTGATAATTTATTTAATATTTTAAAGACCCAAAAACATTAGCACATTAAATTCATGATAAGGTGACCCAGTTTTTCACATAAAAATTTTTTACGATCTTCAAATAACGACTTATAAAATAAAATTATATAATATAATTAAAACACTGCAGAATTTTTATAAAAAATAAAATATCGCAAAATCTTGATTTTTTAAGGATACATCTAAGCTTTTAAGTTTAAAAAAGTCTAGTAAATGCACCGGGGTATTGAAGTGACTTTTTAAAATGCTTAGAGGCACTACAACCGACTTCATCCATTTTCCAGTAGTTTTTAAACCCTCGTAACTTTTTTAAAGTCATTGAGAAAAAAATAAAATTCTGCGATAGAATATTTTTATATAAAAAGTAGGTAACTCCTCTACTTCCAGCAACCATAAATACTAAGCACACAATAGCTTTAAGAATTAATTAATGAACATACTATTCTATTTTGAATCCAGGTTGTATGGCAGTATGGTAAATCACCACCGAGCTGCTCTGTCAACTGATCTTTGTCAATAAAGTCATGGAGCTCTGTTACATTTGCCAGCACAATAACCCGAAATTTAAAGTCTTCACGGAAGAGTTTGTTTGAGACTTCAGAGATGGCTTTTTGAAGAAAACCAACTGGCCGTAGAACGTAGGCAACATGAACTAATCCTGGGAAAAATGCCTGAAATTATTCAATAAGATTGTGATTATAATGAAGGATTATCAAGTAAATAAGTCAATATGATAATAAACTCACGGAAATTTTAATGAGGACAGTTTTAACAGAGTTCCACTTGTCTGTACGACGATCGATAATCAAATGGAATCCCAAGTCAGCTTCTTGTAGACTAAATTTACAGTTTTACGATCAATATTATTATTATTATCATTATTATTGTTGATATACATTATTAACTAATGAAAAAATAAAACTAGGTAATCAAAAAGTAATATCTTACGTGGGAACTGAAGTGAGATAGAGCATTAAACGCTGATAATCTAAATCAGTAAGATTGTGAAAGTTTCCATTGTCAGGGAATGTAATTATAGGACATCCTTCTCTTGTTTTACCTCCTGGATAAAAAAAAAATCGTTTAAATGGACATTTGCATTTATTTGTTTTAACGTCCGTTTAACAGTCGTATTTACTGTCAATATAAATGGCAATTAATTTTACAGATTTTACTTTTGTACATAAAAAATATTTAAGTACCATGCAGCTGATAGTTATTGTTGCTTATAAATTTAAAAATAAACAGTGTTGTATGTATTGTATGATGATAATTGAAGAAGAAATAATTTGATAGTTGTATATTAATTGGAATATAGATCGAGACTGAAGTTAAATTCTTAATTTTTGCATCGGGAGAATATCGGGATTATATGCATTATATTTTCAGCGGGAGAAACCGGTTTTAACGGATTTTTATTAAAAAATTCCGAAGACGGTTGACATTTCACCGTAGTAATGAAGAGTGCTGCACTGCATTCACCTTCCATGTGATCGGATCATACAAGCCGCACTTAAATTCATTTAATTGAGTAAGGAGTGTGGTGGGCTTCATTATATCAAGCGTGTTTATTATTATACTGGTGCTCTTACCCGTAATAATAGCATATTGATGCTGAAGGAGATCTGCTACGTCCCGGACTGCCAAGTCGCCGTTTTCGATCTCTCCGGTCATACTCTCCACATCTTCTGTAACATAATTAATTTTATTGTTATTATGCTTTTTATATCATTTATTTAATTTTTTATTTGAATAATTTTTAATTTTCAAGCGAATATTTTATGAGTTAGCTTGAAAATTTGTCAGCAAATTTTGTGCAAAATAAATTTATTATGAAATAAATTTTGCTTAATTAGAAAAAATTTTCTTCAATTAAAATTACATTTTTTATTTTAATTATAATTATAATATATAGCACTTTTTTAAATTTTATGCAGAAAAATAATTAAAACTTCATATTTGAATTCAAAATATTTAAAAAATCAGAAAAAGAATTTTTCAATCCAAATTTAAATTGAAGAATAGTAAATTTTATTTAGAAAAAAAAAAACGATAGCTCAAATAAATCAGATAATTTCAATACCTACACTAAAAGAAAAAATTTATTTTTACCAAAACGAACGTTGCTGTGAAAAGAAATTAATTTGTTGGAAATTTTCAACAATATTATATCTTAGCTGAAGAAATTAAAATTCTTTCCATATGAAATTTCTTGTTGAAGAAAAATTTTTTTGATTTGAAAAAAAATTATTTTAGATAATTTGCAAATTTTCATCCAAAATTGTATTTTTCAAAACTTTTTTCCAACAATAAAGTTACTGTGAGAAAAATATTGATTTCTTCAGCTAAGAAATAAAATTGTTAATAATTTTTAACAAATTTATTTCTTATTAAAACATTTCTCATTTTTTTCGGAAAAAATTTTTTTTCTCAGAGTACAATAATACACCAAACCTTAATTTATTAAAATGATATAAATTTTATAATTATATTATTAATGTGATGAACCTAATCCTATCAGATTTATATTACTTATATTTCTTCATATTATTTACAATATAAAAGTCATAAATTCACTTTAAACAATCTTAATTAATAAATATATAGTTAAGAAGAACAATTTTTTAACTTTGCCAAAGACGACTTCGTTTTTCCGAACAAAATTAGTTCAAGTAAACTTTTATTTCTGGGTACATATCAGAAGAAGACAACATGAATATTTATATATGTAACACAGTCGCATTTACATAAATATTTCAAACTGATTTTCTCTCATTTACAATGCTCTTTTTTCTGTGAAGTAAACCCGTCATATTCTAACGTCATCTAATAACTAAAAATGCTGCTCACAAAAGAATTTTAAGTAGACTTTAAAACAAAAAATTTCTCATAAAAAATAAAATCACATTTTTTAACTGTGTTTCTATTTACAAAAATTTAAATATAAATAAATGAATAATTTAAAATAAAAAAGAACTGTATCATTTACAGTTTTTTTGTATTACTATTCTTTCTCACGATATTAAAACTCGTCACTTAAATAATTTTCATCTGTTTCAACCTGCAATTAAATTTTTTATAATTTACAAAAATTATTGTAAACTAAAATCACAGTTAATGTAAAAAATGAAAACTAAAAAGTTGTGAATTATTTGATTGTTGTGAAAAAATATAAACAATTAAAAACAATTGATATTATAACAATAAAAATATAAATATTTATAATTTACCTTATATAGTAAACAGGTCTTCATTTAAACAAAATACAATATTCTTCCTATTGTATTGTGTGTATACAATATATTTTATACTATGTGACATATGATAAAATCAGTTGCATTATAAATAATAACAATTAAACTTTAAGATAAGAGAAAACATAAATAAAAGTAAACCATAACTTTATTATTCAAAATATAACGACAATGCAAAAACTCGTACGTAGTATTTAATAGAAACGTATGACGATAAATCAACATCATCAGCAGTCAGAGACTACTATCGTTCTCATTGAATTTTACACGTGTATGAGCGCTATAACGTGAACTCTCCCGCAGTGAACTGGTAGTAAAAGGCCTCTGGCCCCGCGAGGATGCACTCGAATGACCTTCTCTTGATTCTTCTTTTCCCCATCTAAAATAGTTTCCAGCTTTATCCACAATATCACTGATATAACTGTAAACCAACGTGGCTCTCAATATATATAGAAGAATACTATCTAATAATTTACTTAAACTGTTACTTCATTGGCTGGCTACTTATACTACTCCAAAAAAATCAATCCTCTTAATCCGCTTGTCACTTCAAGTAGAATAAAATTTCAAGAAAAAAACAATAACTTCTTTAAATCTTTATTTATTTTTACTAACGATTTAAATAACGGAGGTCTTGACCCACCGTACTGTGATTTTTATTTTGTTTTTTTTTTTTTTTTTTTTTTTTTTTTTTTTTCATGATCAAATTTCATGTTTTTCCAGTTTTAATATTTTTTTTATGTAGAATTTTTTAATGAATTTGAATCAATTTTTTTTTTTGAGTTTTTGAAACAATTGGAACTAATTTAATTTTATTTTTCAAAAAAATGAAGCTACAGAAATTATAAGTAAGTGTCAAATGACAATATCATCACTGTCGATGACTTTTGCACCGTGCAAAATTTTAAATTTGCCACTTTTATAAAAGCTCATTGAAATAAAAAAAAAAAAATAATCATAAAAAATGAGAAACTCTGGTTTAATTCAACCACTTAAGTTAATCTGTCTGGAAGTTACATTAAATAAATATGAGAATATATATTTCTTTATAAATGCGTGAGGTGTCTGACCCTGCACATTACAAACATTAAGACTGAACATACTGTAAGTACTGTAATTCCTAATTATCCAACGGATAATTTACTTCGTACAGCTCATAAAAAAATAAAAATACTCTCCTATTAATTTATGTTATTAATATTTAATATATATTTAACTCAAGTACTTAATTATAAATTACAAAATATTAGTCATATATTTTAATTAAAAAAAAAAATTATTAACTACAATAAAGACAAACATATGATTGAATCATAATGACCAGAATTAATGTTGCGATAAAAAACAATTTTACACAGAATTAATATTAGCAACAGTTATTGGAAGCCCAGATCTATTTATCAATAAACCAGTACTCGTTAATTGATAACTTAACTCTCCGTGTAATTTATGAGTTGGCGTTATAAAATATGCATTGCTATCATTATAGTGTTCAATATCATTTGTGGCAATAACAATTGGTATCATATCTGCATTTTCGGTGATAAAATGTAACGATTCTGTTGCTTCTGGTTCGGTTTCCGTTTCTGTGATTTCAGCCTCTACCTCTACTCCCATTCGTCTGTTATCATTAATGCTCGCAGCAGCAACAGATGACTGATTTTGCTGCGGCCTTATGACAAATTCGAGTTTTGCAAATTTAATATGAGGAAATTGTACTTTCATAAATCTTCGAAATGTTGAGTAGCCCATAACTTTTATAGTCGGTGACAATTTTTTGCAGTAATCTTTGTATAAATCATGCACCGTTTTCCGAGTTATCTCTGCGGGTAAATGGATCGCAGTTGAATTTTTAATTGACGTTTTTATAGCCTTTTGATTTATTTCCTGCTCTTTGATGAACGACTTCAGAAATTCGGTGGCTATCTGGTAAATGTCCA
Source organism: Cotesia congregata (assembly GCA_905319865.3). NCBI lineage: Eukaryota > Metazoa > Arthropoda > Insecta > Hymenoptera > Braconidae > Cotesia > Cotesia congregata. The sequence continues at coordinate 4,307,152 of CAJNRD030001123.1, read as the reverse complement.
ATGAAAATGTGTTGTGGGGAATTTTTCCATGGTTACCATGCACGCGAGGTGTTACACCGTGGGTCACCAAATGCTTCCTGATCCGTTTTATTTGATAGTGCGTGCAATTTTCGAGGTAGAGAAATGCATCAAGGCAAACGCGACGGCCTTGATAAACATACTGAGCACGTAATCGGCGACGCTCGGTGTGACGCGCTGTTTGATTTGGGTTCGCTAAACATGCCATTGTCACACCCATTAAATACATATCGTGCTCAGCTTTTGTTAACTCGGCGATATTCAGACGATGACGATACACTGCCTCGGGATTTAATCCCTTAAAACACTGATCATCTTGACACTCACACCCACGTTTAAAACGCTGCAATACTTGCGCTACGTTGTCTTCAAGTTTTGTTGATTCATACTTTGATTCTTTTACTACTTTTGATTTTTTCTGTTTTAATACTGGGGCCATTGATTCCTCTGCTAATTCAACAGCTTCTTCATCACTTGCTTCTGCCTGTAAATAAATTTTCATTAATCATACTTTGGTTTAAAAAATTTTTTTAATTTAATAATATATTTTTCTTTTTGATTTTCTTCAGGCATCGCCAAATAAACCTATCTGTGTATAATATTCGAGCCAAAAGTTTCAGATTTAAAAAATTTATAATTAATATCTTATAATTTAAAGAATGTACTGATTGTTGTATAATGCCGATTGGCGTCAAATGAATAAATAAATAAATAAATAAATAAATATATTTCAAACTATTTAGTCATGGTAATATGAAAATGGCCTTTACTTTGTAAACAAGTGTTTTGCCTCTAATTTTTATTAACTCGTTATCAGCAAACGGTGTCATTTACAGATAACATTTTTTTTTTAATAAGTTTAGAGTTGTTATGCAATTATCAATTAGAATAAAAAATTATATGTTGCTTGGGATATCTTGAATTAGATCATATTTTTTTTTTCAAATTTATTTTCTTTTTTACTTTTACGTACAAAACTTTATAATTTATTGTGGCAAAAAAATTAGAATTTAATTTCAAATTACAAAGAGTTTTAGTATTCACTAAAATATAGATCAAGATTTAAATATTTTTTTAATATCCGGGAGCGGATTAAAAATAAAAAATGTTCCATCACAACTTATTGATTTTTACAAAAAAAAAAAGGTGAGATTCAACTTCAATTTCCTGCTGGAATTTCATAGATATTTTTAAATATTAAAAACTTCATAATATATTAAAAAACAATTGAAGTAAAGTTCTTACTCCAAATTAATTTTTAAATAATAAATATAATCATAATTAACTAATATCAATAATAATTTAACATTAATACTTTTTTTTTGACAGAAATAAATTAACTTAAACTAAAAATTATTCATGATTCATGATACACGTACAAAGCTTTTATGTTTAAATTACGGTTTATATGCTTAATGCATGTAAAGTGTTATTTAATTTTCTCAAAACTGAGGGTCAATTACTGCTTACTCCGGGTGAGTAAACCCAACATAAGCATTATTAGAAATAGTAAATTAAACATGCGAGTTTATGCGCACAACTTTCCAGGATTTGTATAGTTCCAATAAAAGTAAAAATATATAATTCTTGTGATTATTTATTAAGCTTAATAATTATTTAATAATATAAATTAGTATAATCTCTAATACTGCTATTTCTTTACCAAATAGACTATAAAATTCTTAACAAAAGTTTTACCAATAGTTACGATTAAACGTCAAAATTAAAAATATTATTAATTTATGTTACTAATTACTTTTCTAACTTCCTTCAGAGTATCGAAATTCAATTAACTTATTAATTATAAAGTTTATTAAATTGTAACTTATTTAACAACTATGGATTTATTTAATTTACCAATATTTATTCGACTAAAATGTTTTTTTATCCTCTAAAGATTTTTAACTAGGTCATTTATTGTTCGGTAGTTTAAAAATAAATCTTATTTCACATCAATTTTTGAAATTAAATTAACAATTGTTATCTTGACAGTTAAAAATTTATTTCTGCTCAATAAAATAAAAAATAATTATCAAAATAATTGAAGCAACTTCTAAAAATTATTTATGATTTATTTTTCTGATAAAAAGTGGTTATTGTTAACAATAAAATGTAGTAAAGTAAAATTACTTTAAAAATAGCAAAAATTAAAATATTTATCATTTTTTTATAATTATTCTAAAGTAAATTGAAATGAAAAAAAAATCATTTTATGTTCGCTATTTAATACCCATGCATAAATGAATTTACCAATTTGATCGAGTTAATTTAATGGACCAGTAATTAATTAAATTTTAATATCAGAAGTCAATTAAATTGAACTTAAAATAATCCACTCAATAATCAATTAAAATTACCATAGCTTCACGATGATCATTTCTATCAACTCCAAGTTTTTTATTATTCTCCTCTTTTTTAATCCCAGCAGATTGTTTACGCTCCATTGTTGATAAATAAAAAAAAAACTAACCTGAAAAAAATAAAGTTTAAATATTGAAAAATCCATAAATAATTCACTTTGAAAAGTTTGTTTATAAAATATTCATCGTATGTAACTTCGAAAGTAAAATTAAATATTTTATAAACAAAAGGTCGAAAGTCGCTGGCACGTTTCTAGCCCAACAATTTTGGTCTTAACAGAACACTGACTACACAATCTTTACTTACCTTTTTTAAAGTTTTCACGGGGAGATTTATTTCTGTTATTTTTTTATGTTGAGGCTCGAATCATCAAGTCCACAATTCTATAATTATTATGTAATATAATAGTGTTGCTTTATTTAAAAAAACTTTAAGAAATAACGAAACACGAGACACGATATGGCGATCGCCTCTTGCTACTATTTCCGTAGTGGGGATTCCAGGGCTGTATCACGCTCCGATTTCTAAATTATTTTTTACTTTTTATTATTAATTTTCTATAAGTAATTTCTATTCATTCCTATTTTCAAATTAAAAAAAAAAATAACAAAATTCACTTGTTAAAAAAAAAAGTGACCTCAATTTTTTTTTAACTAAAAAAACTAGTATATTTTAACTAGTATATTTTAACTAAATAAACTAGTATATATGAAGAAACAAATTTTTCAGCCGTATTGATTATTTAAACCGTCAAAGATACGATCCTGGCCTAAGCCGCGGCAGTTGCGCACTGACGCCGAAGATTTAGAGACCACATGTGCAGAAGTAAACACGCTAGGAGAGAAAACCGCAAAAAATATTTTTAAATATTCATTTGCGCTCAAAAAAACTTTAAGTTAAAACCAGCAAATCATCGCGGTGATTTATTATTAGATGAAAAAAAAAAAAAACCGCGTTTAGTTTACGTAACAAAAGAGACTTATTAATAACAACTATGAATAATTAAAACTGACCTTTGAATAAAACAACAGGAGAGGACAATGAACGACAAAATCAATATCACTCAATACAAACTTCTCGCAGTATCTTTCTAACTAAAAATTCTTTAACAAAATCTGATAAAAAAAAATTTATTAAAAATTAAAAAAGTCAATAAATAATATAAAAAATTTTTATATCTGATAATTGCTTTCAAACCTGGACATTTGGTTGTACAATGATGATGACACGGACAGTTGCAAGTATGATGTTTATGCCGTAAAGTATTGCTTGAATTAGAGTTCAACATTATTATTTTTCACTACACTATATATTGTATTATTTATAGAAAATATTCTAAATTTTTAATGAAAAAATATTTTTTTATTTTTAGGAAACATCAAATTTTAGATCGATAGAATGTTTTACGATCCACCGGCATTTCACCCCTGCGCACTTTGATAAAATCGAACGGTCTATGTACAACTCATATATATGTATAGTAATGTCGAATATAGTAACACTATTTTTAATATAAAGTAAGTATGTACTCAAGTTGAATGACAATAAAGCGTACAGTAGTTACAGGTTTGGTTTACTTAGACTACTATCAAACACTGTGGCACTTGAATATATTTACCGCCTATGTGGTAAGATATTAAGCGAGATAGAAAATATGAGTATAAATGTATGTATGTATACAGCGAATTGAGGGGATTCCAAGTTTGGAGTAGGGACAAGTGCAAATGTTAACAACCAATCGTGTACGTTTAATATTCTATGAGTGGGAGCAAAATTGCACGTGACTTAGCAGCACGTTTTGCGGTAACTCCTATTTCCTATTATTTAAAAAAAAAAAAAAGCCTATTAGGAATTGTAAAGATAACTAGACGTTACATGTGTGATTGTCTGATTGTTATCGGATTGTTTATTTGGTTATTTTAGCGATAGCATTTACCGCAAAGTATGTTTGCGGTCTGAGATGAGACGGTGATAGGATATAAGATAGTTCTGAAATATTTATGGGGTATGTTGTATAAGTATGTAACAGTCAATTGAACGATGTACGGCTTTTTGTGCTCTACATACGTCATGTAATGAATATTCAGTTTATGTATATGTCTTCTGCGTGCTCTTCCAAGCGTTATAATTATACGTTATTAATTAAACGTATCTTTTATACCAAAATATTTTTTCTTTAGACAAGTTTATCGCTACTTTAGATTTTTATTCAAGGATGATATACTTCACTTTTTTTTATTTTTTTATTTATTACTTGGTGTAATTGCTTGGTAAATCGAATGAAAAGTTTTACATGTTACTTATTGTAATTTTTTTATTTTTATTTAGTGGAGGTTAATTGCTGAGAATAATGACTTGATATTTTTTTCTTGTTGGTAAAGAAATTAATTGGTGGATGAATATGGAAAATTTCAGTTGACGAATTTTATTATTGAAGTAATAGCCGTGATTCAGCTTATTTTAAGTAAAATTATTCAATTTCATTTTTTAAATTAATTATAAGATATTTAACAAATTTTTTAATTTATGTTAAACTATTTTTTTTTTTTAATTCTATAAAAACAAAATTAATTAATAATAAAACTTTTAGTACAATTTATTTATTATTTATTAGATTTGTCGTTATAAAATTGAAGAAAAAATTGAGAATAATATATAGAATTTTTTGTTTTTTTAATAAATTAAATAATTATGATAACAACGTTTATTAAAATTTTTTTTTTAATATTTTCTATAAAACAAATTTGCATAAAAATTTAATAAAATTATAGTTTGGAATTTTTTAATTATTTTAAAAAAATATCAGCTGAAATATATCAAGCTTTACACACCAAAGAATTAATAATGATCAGGAAAGTTAGAAATATATAAATTTAAAAAGTTAATAATCATACAATTTAAAAAATCTAAAGCATTAATTGAATAAAGAGAAAACATTTCATCAATATCTATATTATAATTTTTTTTCTGCAAGAGTAGTTACAGTTGTCAAAAGAAACTTGCGCATTATTGGACCGCAAAGTTTACGTATCCCTCCCAAATGAAAATGCGTCAAAGGCGTTGTTCTGAACAATAAAATACCCTTCAGGTTCTAAAAAGTAATTAAAATCAAAATTAAAAACACGCGACTTATTCCTCTCAAGCATAAGACTTGTTTCAGATAAATAAAACCTGTAATTGAAGTAAAGAGATATGAAAATTAAGTTAGCCGAGATTTAAAAATTTTTATAATAATAATAATAATGGAGGTTTTACTTGTATCATTTGGGCAGTGTTTTACAAGGTAAAAATTTTTTATAATTTTTTTTTATTGAGAAAATTATTAAAAAAAAAATTCCATTTGTAAAAAACTTTAAGTGCAATTTTTAAAAAAATATATTTTTGGTCCAATTTAATAAATAAAAAAAATTAGAAACGTCGGCTAACTTTAGTGTTATTAAAGAAATATGTAATACAACTCCTCGTGGTTAATATAATTGGAGTTAATGAATGCAAAGTTAATGCCAGATGCAAGTACTTAAAGACATTATAAAAAATCATCGAACCGTTTCGGAGTAAGCTTACCGGCCTCCAAGACCTCGAGGTCGAGGTTACCACTTCTGCTGCGACTGATGCTGCTGCTCGCGTTATAACTCCCTCTGGCGTTATCTTCCATTGCCCTGGAGGCGCTTCTCTTGAATTGCTCAAGGAAACTATCTATTTGATTTTCAATACTCGTCGGTGAATTGGCAATCATATCACACCCAGGTTAAGCGCACAAATAAGTATCAACTATTTACAATTTACAATTAAAATTATAATAACAATTAAATCTTGCCTAGTTAAATAATTAATAAACAATACTATTGCTTTGTACACCTATTTTTTATTACGCCGTTAATAATCATCGATATTAAATTATCCGATGACAATACCGGAAGATAACTACATTGTAACCAAATAATTAACTGATTTAACAAACACGCCTCTCATGTTATCAACAATAATCAATTATTGTAAATAATAACAAATAACACTCGAGTGATAGTGAGATCCATTTGATGTATGTACTACGTATATTTATTCCAGCACGTCATGTTTATTGTGACGGTACGTCAAAAGAACTGGAGACTAACTAAGGCCTTGCGACAGGTGTCGCCGATTGTTTTTATATTGCGCATGGTCATACACTGCATTTGCGCAATTTATTGTCCTTACTCTTACTCAATACAATTAATTATTACTGTAATAAATATTAAATATGTCACTTGTAATAATAACTCTTTAAGTTTTACAAAAAAATATTTTAAAAATAATTATTTTTAAATTTAAATTGACAGATATTTTGGCGCGAATTTTTGAAAAGTTAAGATGTTTGCCGCCTGGCGCTATCCGCCGAACATCTGATGTTTTGGTATTTTAATATGGCGACTGTGACAGCTTGAGAGTGTATTTCACTACAAATATACAATCGTTTGATTGTTTATAACAATGTGGATTTATAAATAATACTTACAAAAATGCCGGTTGATATTAACCGACTGACGGAAGGGTGGTTGGAACTGGAAAGTGATCCAGGTATTGTTTGTTTGTTACTGTGAAAGGTTGTACTTTATTTACACTTAGCTCAATTTGTTTATTGATTCAAAGTTACTCAATTTTTTATTTTAATGTTTGGTATGAATGTTTTGCCATTTATTTGAATGAATATTTTATTATTGATTGAGTTTATTCGTAAAATTTATTAGTTGTTGTTTTTATAGGTTTATTTACGTTGTTACTCGAGGATTTTGGCGTCAAAGGAGTGCAAGTTGAAGAAATTTATGACTTACAAAAGTCATTAGAAGGTCCAGTTTATGGATTTATTTTTTTGTTCCGATGGATTGAAGAACGACGATCTCGTCGGAAGGTTGTAGAACAGGACGAGAGTTTTGTTAAAGACGAAGATGTTGTCAATAATATTTTTTTTGCGCAGCAGGTAAATAAAATTATTGTTAATTGTGGTTGTTCTGGCTAAATATTACAATCAACAATCGTAAGACCGTAAAAACAGGCCCTTCATATAATTAAATTTCATTTAAAAAATGAATTATTTTTTTAAAAAATAGCACATATAGTTTTTTACAATTTCTAGAAGTGGAATTTTTTTTTATTTTTTTTTTTTAAATCCTAAAAATGATTAAATGTCTCTTAATTTTAATATCATTAATAATGAGATGAGAGTATTGAAATTTTAATGATTTTTAAAATAGTTAACGTCAAAATGAAGACAAAATTCAAAAAATTAAAAAACCTTCGAGTTCATAGTTATGATACCGAAATTGAGAGATGAGATTAAAGTTAGCAGTCACTTGAGAATTTTTTAATCTTTTTTAACCAAAAAATTTAATGAAAATAAAGTTAGCCGACATTTCAAAATTTTTAGAAATTTTTTATTGAAAAAATTTCAATTAAACAATTAAAAAAAAAAATTTCACATGTAAAAAACTTGAAAAACTATAAGTGCATTTTTTTAGAAATATCTTTTTAGTTGTAATTTAATTAATAAAAAAAATCAAAAATGTTTAAACGTCTGCTAACTTCAGTGTCATAAAAATTTATTCCAAAAAATTATTTTAAAAAAATTCCATTTTTAATTTATTTAAAGTTCTACATGTCAATTTTTTAATAAATTTTGGTGCCATTATTTATTTGTTAAAAAAAATTCTAAAAATTATTAAATATCTGCTAAATTTATTTTCATAATTGAGAGGCATCTGATAATTTTTAGAATTTTCTTAATAAGTTATTTACAGCAAGCCAAATTTATTAGAAAAATTCCATATGTAAGAAAGAGATCTAAAAAATTATTAAAAATAATTTTCTTGATCTAATTTATTTTTCAAGAAAAATTAAAAAATTGTCAAGTGTCTGCTAATTTCAGTGTCATTAATATTTTCGAAAAATTTTTTAAAGTTGATTTAATTATAAAAAATTATTATTAAATGTCTACTTATTTGAATATATTTTAATTAAAATTTCTTGTAGTTTAATTTTGATAAATTTTCTTTTCATTTATTATTTATTATTTTTAAAATAAATGTTTTGTGATATTAATTTTTATTTAGTCTAAAAATTAAATTTCTTGTTTCAAATAATTTAATAATTATTCAAAATACTATTTCAGGTTGTACCGAACAGCTGCGCAACTCATGCATTATTATCCGTACTACTTAACTGTCCAAACATCCATTTAGGCACTACACTATCGCGTTTAAAAGTTCACACATCCGGAATGTGTCCAGAAAACAAAGGCTGGGCGATAGGCAACACACCAGAATTGGCTTGCGCGCATAATTCACATGCAATGCCACAAGCTAAGCGGCGACAGGATAAGAACACTGGTGTGTCAACGGGACGTTTCACTGGTGAGGCATTTCATTTTGTCAGTTATGTACCAATTAACGGCAGATTATTTGAATTGGATGGATTAAAACCTTACCCGATGGACCACGGACCTTGGAAAGAGCACGAAGAGTGGACTGAACAATTTCGACGAGTTATAACTGATCGTCTCGGAATATCTACTGGCGAACAATTGCAGGACATAAGATTTAATCTGATGGCCGTTGTGCCAGACCGTAGACTCGCGATCTCTCACAAACTGACAATGCTTAAAACGAACCGGCAAATAGTCGTCGAGGCGTTGCAGCAATTAGTCAAATTAAGTAACAGTAGTCATCATCATAATTCAAATGGGAGTCATCATCATAATCACAATAATCACAATCATCAGGAATTAGCAGTAGCTGAAAAAAATAATGATGACAAGAGTGATAAAAAGCTAAAAACAGAAGATGAATGCAAAAGTGAAATAAAACATGAGTCGGAAGCGATATTCAATGTACCTGCGGTTAATGTAGAACAGACAAATACGGATTTGCACTCTGATGTTAGTAGCGAAACAGCCAATACTAATAATGTTAAAACTGAGTCGAGTACTACCATTGAAAAAGTTGTAATGTGTGCTCTGGATTATGCAACGCCTCTGCGAATTCAAACATCACCGGCGCACAGTTCATCCAGCACAGACACTTCATCGGAAATTGGATCTGCTTTTAATTCACCAACGCAAGGTAACGGATATTATTTATTATTATTATTTGTTACTTGTTATTACTTTATTACATGTCAATATCTACTATTTGTTGATCTATCGTTAGGCCATCTTATGAGTCAATAATTTTATTTCCGATTCAAAGAACAATTACTCACTGATAATTAACGTAAACAGTGAGGTGAATAATTATCATATGATTGTAGGTAATTGGAGATTTAAAAAAACAATCAAACTATAATGTAAACTCTATTACAAACTTTTTAACAATACATTATTGATTAAATGTCATGAAAATTGTTATATATATTTTTTTTATCATTCATGAATTTTTATAACTTATACCAGACATTTTATGAAAATAATTAAATAATTGTTTGGATATAAGATATAAGCATGAAGCATCATAGAGAATAGTTAAATTTGTTAGAAAATAAAAATCAGTTGAAAAATATTTATGAATAAAATACATTAGATAAAATAAGCAAAACAGCAGCTGAGTAAAAAATTTCAGGCAAAAAAAAAAGTTTGCATTTAGAATAATAGTCAATTGTGAAAAACATTGTGGTATTACGGATATGTAAAAAATTTTTTTTTGTTCATACAATGACAATTGTTCATAAAAAAAAAAAAAAAAAAAAATACTCAGTCTCTTGAGTTTTGTTATGAAGAGTTTACACTGTATTAGTTTGTTACTATTTAAATATAGTCACGGTATTTTTTGTACGTTTTAAAGCTAGCTTATTATTCTAAAAATTTTTTAAACATTTACTATACATGTTAAGCTTTCAGGCTGACAAGTTACCAAAAAATTTAAATTTTCAAATTGAAAATCTAAACTCTTTGTAAATAAATATATAACAATATTATGAGTTGATCTGTACGGAGAATTGATGAAAGTAAAGTTAGTTCATTAAATAAAATTAGCTGTAATATGCATTTTACTAAATTAACGTATGGTTTCCCATTAGAAAGTTGTTGAGAAAAACAATAAGATGTTTTTTTTAAAAAGAGAATCTTTAAGTGCTTCTTTTATTACAGGAGATCATAAATTTAGCTTATTTTCGTAATTGAAAACTATCTACTTTCAAAAGATTGATGCAAAATACTTTCTAATTAAATAATTATTGTTAAGTAGTTTGGAATTATGCTTATAACGATTGTAGCTTATATTAAAGTAAAAAAAAAAAATATTGCCGATCGTGAACTCTCTTGGGAATTTACAATTATTTATTTATTTATTTATTTATTATATACAGAAAGTATACAATAATAAGAAGTTTATTGATTTAGAAATTTTAGTTATGATAATAAAAATTTAAAGCAATAATAATCTATTTAAAAAATGTTAGTTTTTATCACAAGTAAAATTTACAAATTTATAATTATCAAATTTCAATGATTAATTTGAACGGTTTAGAGATTTTAATTATCATATTTAAATAAGTAATATGAGCAATTGAACTCCAATATTAGTACAGTAATTGAATCAATAATTAGATTCAGAATATTTAACTTTTTTTATAATAATTTCTTCATGGCAGAAATTAAATATTTGTTTTAATAACCGTCTCTTTAATGATATATATCGTTGATTTTTTTTTTCTAATTACTAAGATAGCTCAATTTGACAGCTGAATTTTTGATAAAAAAAAAAAGATAACTGATTAAATAGTTAGAACTTTGATAAGACTAGTAATTTAAAGAAAAAAAAATTTTTTTTTTTCAAGAATTAAACATTAAAATAAATTTTTATTTACATCAAAAATAATAAATATCCATAAACTTATAAAAAAAAATATATTACATACATAACTAAAATTTCAAATATAGAATAAATAAAAATCTAAAAATTTCATGATCAATAATTACAAAAACGTTTTGTAGTACAAACTTTTCTGTCTCCACAAAAGATCAAATCATTAGGGCATATCATTCTAATAGATTCAATTTTTCCCGTGACTTCAGAAGTATAACAAAGATAGTAATACTTTTCCGACTTCCGATCCGGAAATTTCCCAGCTGACTCACACGGTTTGTCAGCAACTTCATCTTTACTGTCAGCATCATTGTCATCATCTTCGTCATAATCATCATCATCATCATCATCTTCTTTAGAACTAACTGTCATCTCCTTTTTAATATCACTTGAACTAAGACTATGATAACGACTTTTTAGACACCGTTTGAATGTCTGCGGGTCACAAATGTTGATTTGGTTATTAAAAGCCGTGTAAGGCGGGCAAGTAAACTCGTGAACTTGTGCATTTGTCAGTTCGCAGGTATAATACTTGGTGCAATCAGTAGCATTAGGCAATCTGAATCCTCGCCGGCAGGGAATAATTCTAATTATTTCAATTTTCAAATTACTAGCGAGTAATTTTTTATATTTATCAACAGTTATGTATTCTTTTTTTCCTAAATTACTTTTTACAAGCAACACATTAGACAATTTATCAATTTCATCAATATTAAAATTTGATTGCAACGTATCAATTTCCGTAATACCATCATCAATTTCTGTATCATTATTTTTTATACCTTCCAATTTATGATCCAGAGTAAAATTTTTCACAAAGTAATCAAATATATCATGATAAGTATATTCATTTTTATTCGACCCAGAATTCCGGGGTAGGAATAAATATTGTTTGACCGAAGGTCCGACGTGCTGGTAAAAAATTATTTTATTCCAATATCCTTTGCTATCGCTTGATTTGTCATTGAAATTATTTTGACCTTTCATCGGTATAAGAATTTGTAAAGTCTCTTTTTTGGTCCCAGTTTCGTTGGTTCGATTAAATGGGTATGGAATTATAACTTGAAGATTACTTAATTTATTGGACGCACTCGATGAAGAAAATTGATAATTCAAATCGCTGCCAGATTCAATTCTGTTGCTAAATTCAGAACTTAGTGAAATGTTGTCATTTGAAATTTCGCTGCCTGATTCACGGTCATCGCAACTCCAGTTCTCACCTGGTTGTACGCAAAGAAGTAGATGAGGTTGAAACACCTGAAATTAAAAGAAAAAAAATTTAGGAAGTAGAAATTATTTGGATTTTTTATTTTTAATTTTAATGTCCAATTTATTAATGTAATTTTAATGATGTAGTTTATGTTAAATATCGGCGAGATGAATCACTTTCTTTCACTTTTTATGGTGCTAAAATCTGCCGTTAACTTCTGTCGGGTCAGGTTACACAACTGGCAAAGTTGAAAACATGGTAATAAAAAGTTATTTCAAGTTCATAATCCGTGATTTTTAACATATTATTGAATTATTAAATAACTTTCATTGAAAAAATAGTTATTTAATAATAAACTAAAATAAATATGAATAGTTTTATTATCATAAAATTTTTTTTCAGAATTTAAGAATTTAAAAAAATTTTTTAACTTATCCGAAAGTTATATCTACTAAATTAAATTTTTAAAGTATTTCAGCTATTTAACAATTTATTATTACTATTTTCAGTGACAGTACTCAAAACTTTATAGCTCGTAAATAAAACTAACTGATAACTTGGTTCATAATATTATTATTAAAAATAACTTCAATAAATAACATGTATTTACAGTTTTGATATTACAATCTATAAATTGTTTAATAACTTCTCAACACCAAATCTAAAGCTTAAATTAATATTTGTCCAAAGTCGAGTAATTATTTATAAATTGTTAACTATTAAATAATCGACTTTTTATACAATACTTTTTAATGTAAAATAATTTTTACTTTCAAATTATTGTAACAGTAAAAATTATGAAAAATTTTATATTTATTTTTTAATTTTTGCAAAGAAATTTTTTTATAAACAACTTAATTAATTATTTTACTACATTATTAATCAATCTAAAATAAAATAATATTTTTAATAAGTTAATTTTTTAAAAATAAAGTTTGCTCTCAGTACATACAAATGATTAATAATTATATAGTTTAATTATTTCTAATTTTAGCTGCAAATAACAATAAAAAAAAGCTATTTTATTCTTAGTATAATATTTTTAGTCAGTTTGGTAGCAGTCGTGTAAAACTTTAATTTAAAAACATATTTTAATTATACTTTTATGTTAAGTGTCAATGTAATTTAATTATTTAATCAATATATTTCTTTCAATATTTATTATTAATAATTGATTGAAATTTCTAACTACTAAAATTAGTAATAGAAAAAAAAACAACAATTTACTTTAAACTACAAAATTACCGTAATTACATTAAACTGAGTTTTAATTGCAGAAGTATCAGTTAAATATATCCAATTATATTAATGATTACATCATTGTTATTAGCTTCATTGTCAAGTTTTAATTAATTTTTTTAATTACAAATAATTTATTCTAAAAGAAACCATTGAAAAATTTTAACATAGTATTATAGTTGAAAAAAAAAAATTGTAATATTAATATGAAATTCTTTAAAAATAAACCAATAAGATAAATGAACTTACAAGGCCATCAGTACATCTAGAAGGTGCCCAGACATATCCACCATTAGGTAAATTGACACAGTCATAAAATTTAATACAACTATTATCATGTGGTTTTCTTTTCTGCGGGCATTTTGAAGCCTCTGTTACCACAATAATGAATGATAATAATAAACAAATATTAAATGCACTGGTCATTTTATTTTAATATCAAAAAAAGGTGTTTAGCAATATATAATATCGGTTACGCACAGTATACTAAATGTCTTTTGACACTGGCAACGACGATGATGACCATGAACGTTTTCATCTTATCTCAAACAAAGTTTCTCCATGTAAATTAACACCTACCATTAAACCGTTAGGTTTCTCGTGTTTCGCGACAATTTATTCTCTCGGTCTTTTAATCTTCGACAGTTAATTGATGCTAATTCATCGGCGACCTGGTTTAATAGTAGGCCAATACACATTGTAAAATAACTCAAATATTTAACGAAAATAAATACTTTTTTTTTCAGCTTGGGGATGGAATTCTGGGCAAAGTAGCCCAACTTCAACAAAAGATTTCAAAAAGTTCGTGGTGATTCGCGTTGCTGGCGATGAAAAAAATGAAGCTGGCCTCAGTAAGTTTTTTAATTCAAGACAACTAAAAAAATTTATTCAATTAACAGCAAAAATAATAATAATAATTTATGTTTTTCTTAGCTCGCTCTCTTGGTAATATTAATATAAATGGAAAAAGACTTGTCTCAGACTCGGGGCATTTGCATAAAAAGGTTTGTTTGTCCGGTGAAGTTAGAATTCCTCATGCAAGAGTTAAAACAAGCAATGGCGACACTGTTACCGAAGAAAAAAAAGTTGAAAAAATAGATTCAAAGCTTTGCTCAAAGTATCCAGAATTATTTGAGCCGCACACTTTTGCTCCGAAAGATTTACTAGCGTTGTTGAAAAATCTTGAGCAGGAAATTAATATATGCGAAACTAGTCTGAAAGATGAAAATGATAAGCGAAATAAATACAAAGTAAGTCGATTAATTTATACCTATATAAGACTTTTATTTTGTGCTTATTTACGTGTGATGTTGTTTTAGATTGATGATTGCAGACGGACACATAATTACGACGAATTTATATGCACATTCTTATCGATGCTAGCTCAACAAGGAAAACTCGCGGAATTGGTTCAACAGCATCTTACATTAAAGAAGCATACATCTGTTACTGTTAATCGTGTACACAGGTAATTTATTTATTTATTCAAATCGTTTATTTAGGAGAGTAGAACTAATAGTTAGTTGGTATTTATACTTCTGTATTTATTTTTAAAATTCCTATAACATGCTCTATAAGTTTATTTTTTTTTTTTTTTTAATTAAACATACATTTTTTAAATATCTAGCCCCTTTTATTTAAAAACAAGCTATTACTCGCCCGCTCCGCTGGGCGCTTTATAGAATTGCATTTTTAGATCTAGACTTGAAATTTAATTAGTCTTGTTTTGACTTGCTCAGATTCCCAATTCTATCGAATTGGCATGCACCATGTATTTATTCTAGCTAATATTAATTGTAACTTTCAATGTGCAATCATTATAACATTCCCGTGTCTTTCTTACAAAAGTCAATAATAATTGATATGAACAAAAAAATTTGTAATGGGCATTGAAAGTTTTAGTTAAAGAAATTGCAGGTCTCATAAGTAAAGAAATCTGCCTAGTATGTAAACATAACTAATAGAATTAAAAAATTTATTTTAAATGACAATTGAGTATAATAAATTTAGTTGCAATAAAAATTTATCATTTCTAAGTCAAAAAAATATAGGTTCCGGATAAGTAATCACCACCATATCATATATTAAAACCTTCTCCACCTTAACTCAAACTTTTATTCAATCTACTGCCGAAATTTGTAGTCAACTTGATGAAAAAAGTTGCAAGCCAAACGTTTTTACTTAAGTTAAGTTGTCTACAAGTTACACTGCAATTTAACGTCAAGACTTGCAGTACAAGTATTTTATTCAAGTTGTACAATTTAACCAAAAGTTCGGTGTTAATTTATATTCAAATTGGGGCTGTAGAATTATTCCGATCGGTTCAGTAGTTTTCGCAGTATAACCGGACAAAAAAACCGACTCTTCATTTATTAGTATAAATTTACTTCAGATTGAGATTTTTTGTTTCTTTTTACTTCAAATTGTAAAATAAGGTAAAAGACCCCAGTTATTGACACTTGCAATTTTATTTTAATTAAAAAAAAAAAAAAAAAACAAATTAACTCTAATAAATTAATAAATATAATTTTTGAATTATAAATTTTAAGAAAATTGGTTTTTTGAGAACATTTAATTTTTTTTTATTAGAATAAAATTGCAAGTGTCAAACAACTAGGCCAGTGTCAATAACTGGGTTTTTACCTTATATGATTGATTAAATAAAAATCAGAGTGGGATTCAATTAATGATATAAATTTATTATATAATTATAAAATTTTTTAATTATTAGCTGAGTAAGGTATCCGTTAATTTATTCTGCAAAACACTTCACTTAAAAATTTAATAAGCCTGATTAAATCCAAAATCAAAATTCGAATAAGAAAAATTACTCAATAAAAATGAGTGTCTGGAAAAGTAAATATTTATCGATTTCATAATATTTATTTTGTGATTATCTTATTTTTTTTTTTTTGTAAAAGTAATTTATTTTTTATTCAGAATTTACATTTTTAACACGGTTTTTCTGATCACTTTTTTGACATTGAAATTTTAATATTACATGACATTGCATCATAATATATTACATCAGACTATGTAATAATTTATCTATAATTTACTATTAAGTTTATTTGACAGGTTGATTCTTGATGTAATTATAAAAAAAAAACAAAAAAAAAAAAAAATAGTAAGTTGTTTATAAATTAAAAAATCTGATGCGTTGTAGAAATTGAAATTTCTATAAATAATGAATAAAATAGCGTTTAAAAAATTTTATGGTCACAATTAAAAACTTTTCCAATAATTCAAGAACATAGTGCGATACAAAATATACAATTTTTAATCATGAAGCGATAAATCAATTATTTTTAAAAAATACTTATGATAGTGTAGTTGTAAACTCTCTTACGTAAATTGAACTGATAAATTTTCTATTAAAAGCATTAATGAAATATTTTGAAAGAACATAAAAATTATAAGCTTGCGGTGGTGTTTTGTTACAAGCATTTAAGTGGTTAAAAATGACCTTGACATTCAATTGGTGATAAAATAATGAATAAAAAATCATTTAATTGTTTCAGGTCTTCAAAGAAAACTGATGCACGACCAAATACATCACGTAGACGGCGCGGTCGTACTAAATGCAAGAAGCGAAAATAAATCAAACGTTCAAATTTTCTTAGAAAATTTTACGTAGGTCGTGAACGTTCCACGTATGACGATAATCAAACCTCCATACATCCGTACTATGTATGATTTATAATTTATAATTATAATTCAAACTGACTATCGGACCCAGTGTTTAAAATTAATCATGCTATCCATAAAATTATGCTAAATTGTTCAAGTGTACATTTTAAACGGCACTAATTGTCCCAACTAAGCAAATTATTTATACTAAAAATTTTTAGTATCTGTACTATTGTTTATTTTTATCTTAATTATTTTTGGGTGTTGTAAAAATTTTGACAAGTACTTTATGTAATATCGTACTAGTAAAAAAAATATTTGTACAATTTTTTCAACTAAAATTTTTAAAACTAATTTTTTTAATCTGTAAAATTATAAAAAAATCAAATTTTTTTAAATTGAATTATAAAATAAATCAATGTGTTTTAAATCATACGTACTCATTAAAAACTAAAACAAATTTATATCAGTTTAATATAAAAAAATCATAAAATTTATTTCCAATTAAACTGCTAAAAATAATTCTATTATTAATTAAAAAAAAATTAATTAATTAAATTTAAAATAAATATTTTACTTCAGATAATATTTAAAAAGTAGAAATTAAATTTCCGGATGTACGTTAAAATTGTAATTATATTATAACTAACTTTAGATAACCGTCTGTAATTTTTTAAAAATTATACTAATGATATTAATACAAAAAGAAATATTATCATACAGAATAATTATTACAATAAAAAAAAAAATCAATCTATAAAAATTAATTAAGTATTTTCTTTATTGCTTTGATGTCAACTATAATTTTATATATATTTTTTTAAAATGACCATAAGTGAAAATTTATCATTTTTCAATTGTTAGAAAATTATTACGAAACATGTTTTTTTGAACTTGAAATATTTTTTATGAGCACATAAAAAAATTTATATTTTCTACATGTTGCTGGGACATTATTGATTAATGGATTAATTGTTAATGGCGAGTCTCACTTCTCCCTTTCCGCTCCTCTGTAAATCATCAATTTCCAGAGATATCGTTTTATTAGTTTCCTTTAAATTTATCAATCACATTTTTTTATTTTAGTTTCTATCATCGTAGTAATTACAGACACTTAAATCACTACTTAAAAAATCATTAAGCTGTTTTTGATATTACTTCATCTATTGATACATACTTTTTAAGAGATATTAATTGACCAGACATGTAATTACTTTAGCCAATTTTTTACAATTAATTAACTATTAATTAACTTTGACTTTACTTTTACTTTATTTATAACTTTTGCTTGTTTTTTTGTAAATTTTTAATATTCAATTTAACACATGATTAATAGATTAATGAAACTATTTGTGCTATAATCAATTAAATTAGAAATTAATTAGAAGAAAAAAAATTATTTTACTTTAAATAAATAAAAATTTTTAATCTTCACTTAGTGCAAAAATAGTTACAAAAAACTTTTGAATTTTTGGAAGATTATTAATCCAACAAGTCAAAAATTAACAATCGTCAACTTAAATGTAAAAAAACATTACCAAAAAATTTTTTGTGCCCCTTGAGTAAGAGAGACGAACAAATATTTTTTAATTTACCCTTCTCAGTCGTTAAAGAAGCTGGAACTCTTCTTTTTTTTTGCTCCAAACATATCGAAGTCAAAAAAAATTACAGAAAGAATTTTTCTTAACTAATTTCCCGATTTATAAGCTCTTCAATAGAATCTTTCGAAGATTTCTGTGAGTAAAGCTGTCAGACCTATTTTTAATTCGTCTATTAGACGTTTAATTATTTTTTATCAATAAAAATGCAATTATTTGATATTAATTATCTTGTTAGGATATTTTTAAAAAAAAAAGGCAAAATTTCAAAGTTAATTACTGATCAAATTGTCTAATTACAGCTTAATTATTTGAATTTTGTTAAATAATAAATTTGTCCTGATAAAAGTTTCAAAGTAACGATAAATTGAAGAAATTAAGCTGACTGCGATAAAATTTATTATTGAAACCCAATAAAGTAAAGCAAAACTCACAGAAATTGCAATTTTTTTTTTTATATCTGTGATTAATCTTCACTCACTATTTTCAACTTTAAAATAGTTAAATTTTAACCATACAACTAAATAAAAGGTAAGCTTAAAAATTTATCGAGTTTAAAAAAATTTTAGCTCGCTAATTAATGACATTGAAATTAGCTGACTCTTGAAAATTTTTTTTTGAAAAATAAACTAGGTCTAGAAAATTATTAAAAAAAAAAATTGCATTTATAAAATTTTAACATTTTTAAATATGAAATTTTTTAAATAAATTTTTCTTGTTATAATTATTTAAAAAAAAAACTCTAGAAATTATTAGACGTCTCTTATTTTAAATGTCATCGTTAATTAATCCAAAGACAAATTAAACATAAAAAACTTTTGAATCACACTTTGGAAAAAAAAGCTTATCGGTTCATGAATAAAAATGTTTACCTATTTTAAATTGTATATTCCTCTTGAAAAAAATGAAAATAATTGTCTCAGCTCCTGCGATCCTCCCGTTCTTTCTCATCTATATTTGATTATAGGTACGCACACAGCCTTACTATTTATTCAATGAAAAAAAAAAAAATTACCTTGCACATCAGAGTAAAAATATAAAAACGTGCGTCATATGCATCATCTATTTTTTATTTTTTATTTAAAAACTCACTCTCTGACGTTATTGATATGCGCATGCAATAAAAAATAATCGCAAGAATATTTTTATGATTTCCAGTATTGAACAATTATTTACACTAACGCGTAATACAGTGACGTTAATTATTATCTTGCTTTTATTTCTAAAAAATTAAGTATTCAAAATTTATTGAATTTTTTTTTCTAATAATAATAATAATAATAATAATAATAATAATAATAATAAAAGGATTGGATAGCAAAAAAGAAATGATTTATCATAAAATATTGCCAAAAAACATTGAAAATATTTATTTCAATATTGATATTATACAATTACATACCACACGCTCAATGTCATAGATCATATAGTCTACAATACTTATATCTCCGTGTATTAAATAGTTATAGTAATAATTAAAAATAATTATTTACAATTATCGAAAAAGATATTTCAATTCAATAAATCAATTGGAAGATTTAATAGGGTAGCAATTTAAAATGTACAATTGAGTTGCATGCTAAATTTATTTTTTTTTTTTTTTTTTCAACGACTAGAGCCTACAAATATATATTCATTGTTATATATAAATTATAATTAACATTATAAGTATATTTGTTGCTATTTATTTGTTTTACATATGAAAGTTTTTACGGATTGTCACTGCATTTTGTGACTGATTGTTTATTACAGGCACTAGTGGTAACATTTTAACTTCTTTTAAAGTGATAGATAGAAATTATTTTTATTTATTATTTATGAGTGATTTTTCGATCGTAAAAGTTCAATTATTTATTTATTATTTTCGATATAACACTGATAAATAATGCTTTAAAAGCTAATAAAGGACATCTTGATTTTTAAAATTACAAAAGCATCAATATTATTATAACGTAATTTTACAATTTTAGCAGTGTATAAAAATAATAATAATATTTATTATTATTATTATTATAATTATAATAACGATAATAGTGATAATTACAATTAAAATTTCACAGCAGTTTAATTGAAATAAATTTAAATTAGTTTTAGGCCACTGGATAGTAAAGAAACTTACTGCGTATTTTCATTTTTGTTCATTATTTTTAATCAATATAATATACACATATATAAATATATTTACAGTTTAAAAACTTTACACTTTTTATCTTTAAAATTTCATTACTGGACTTTTAATTGAATTGATAAAAAAATAATTAATAAGAAACCAATGGTTAAACAGTCTTATGTTGAGCTCTTTTATCAATTATATGTATGTTTTATATATATATATATTTTTTTTTTATAAAATAACAATTAATAATATAAATATATATATATATAT
>CAJNRD030001123.1:4198099-4285865 GCA_905319865.3 Cotesia congregata | reverse complement strand
TATAAAATACAAAATTGATAAAATTCACCGGAACCACCAAATTATAACTTTAAAATAATGAAAAGCCATTAAATTTACTTCGAACGTAATATCACACACAATTAAATTTATAATTTTAGCGGCTCAATAATAGCTATTAAATTTATTTTTTTATTTTTTCGTCTATATAAATTACTACTGTAAGCCTTCATTCATAAAAACAATACCTTAACTCGTTGTTGGTAGTATCATATCCAAAAATATTAATAGTTATCAATTATCAATAATCAATTACGAATGGAAAATAATTTTATTATATTAAAATATAAATATATATTTACATTTATAAGCCATTGACATATATTTACAACACGGAGATATCAATCTTAAAATTCATTGTTTAATTTGGTTTGCGAGATAATTTTGTTCCTGTTTTGTTTTATTTAATACACATCAATAATTACTCGCTTTGCTATTTCTGGCGGTGGTGGGAGCCGGTTGCGCGATAATTTTCTTTACCAATTTCGCGGATTTTAATAAACAAAATATAATAATAATAATAATGAAATATAATAATAAAATAATATTAATAATAATAATAATGAGAATAACAGTGGTTATTATAACTTGATTTAAGGATAAAAATAATATAATAATAAATTCTAAAGACTACCATATAATTTACTTATCTAATGAAAATGTCTAATAATGCATAATCGCAACAATAAAAACAGCCATTACAGTACTTTATAACATAAAATAATAATTACAATATAAATTACAAATATAAATTTTTCAGCACTGCTGTAATTGAGAAAATAAAAAAGTTCCAAACCGAAAAACAAAATTCTTAAAAAATATCAGGCGGTTGATTTTAAAAAAAATCTAAATATAACACGAAGCACATATCTTGGCACGACAAGCAGCGACACTTATTGAGTGTCTCATTGTAACCCATTGGCAGGGCCAGTGCTGCTGGTAATGTTGGTACTCCCGGAGTGGTTGGTAACTTGTTGAGGCAGATGATCGCCATTTGCTTTACCAAGACGAAGAATACTCTGAAGCGAAGCTACTTCAGAAGCAAGTCTGTCAAGCCTAGATTTGACCTCAGTTTCCGTTTCAGGCACCGCGGATATGCTGGAGCCATTCCACTCAGCACCTAGTGAAATACCGGAATCGCGCTCGTCGCTGGATCCTTCATTGTCCCAGGGCGGAGATGCCCTGGGACCAGGTTCCTGCTTAATCCCGTGCAACGCCAGGAGGGCGCTAGCAGCGTCTTTGTCCCCAATGCGAGACTTATGCCTAAGTTTGTGGGGTAGGCTGTTGTTGGCAGCAGGATTGTGGGAGACAACGATGGTCGCGCCCTCGTCGCCGCTGCCAGAGGAGAGCTCGTAGGGTGATTGGGCCCGTCGGCCCCTGGAGGACAGATTTAGGGCGCTAGTTGTGTCAAAGTGGATAGCGGGGTGAGGGTAAGGATACTGGAAGGTCTCGGTCTCGGGATAGGCACTGGTCTCTGGGACATAGAGCTGTGCTGGTGATCTGGGGGATCTTGTGCCACTTACTGGTTGGTGAATCACAGACGTGTGGACGGGACTCGGCGACCTGGCGTAGAGGAGCGCTGCCGACGGTGGAAGTTTGGCGCGCTTGACGCTCATGGCCGGCTCGGAGGGGAGAGCTGCGAGGACGTGCTCCGGGCTGATAACTGTCTCCCCGCAGATCCCGTACTTGTCCCTGATGGCGTCCAGCTGGGCCTTGAGGATGTGGTTCTCCTTGCTGAGCTCCATCACGCGCTGCTCCAGGACCATGTCGTTGAAGCGGCGCTTTTCTCGGGACCGCTTGGCGGCCTCGTTGTTCCGTCTGCGGCGGTCCCAGTAGCTGTCATCCTTCTTGTTGTCAGGAATGAACTCCCTTTGTTTGCGCTGTGAGAATAGTTCCTTTCTGATGTCAAAATTCGGGGAATAGTTCTCGGGATGTATCACCTGTTGGTCATGATGGTGCTGCTCCTGGGCCTGCGTCTGCTGTTGCTGCTGCTGCTGCTGCTGTTGCTGTTGTTGCTGCTGCGCCTGGTGGTGCTGGGAGACCTGTTGCTGCTGGGACTGCTGGTGGTGCTGCTGCTGGTGGTGCTGTTGGTGCTGGTGCTGGTGCTGGCTGACGTGGTGCCCCGGGTGGGTTAGAGGTGGCATTGGCCCGTGGGCCTCGTGCCCTCCGTGTGACCCCTGTCCGGGATGGGCCATTGTGTGGCTCGCTGGCATGTTGCTGTTAAGACAAGCGGTTTCACCGTTTATGGGCGATCCACTCTGGCGGGCAATGAACTCTGCCACCATAATTTGTCTTCTTATAACATCTGCAACAGAAAGAAATTATTTGTTAGTTTTTGTTTTTTTTAATTAATTAGGAATATTCAATCAAGTTATTATTTATTAAATATTCCTAGTTGATAATTATTATTTTTAAAAATTCTAAGGTTGTATATTTATAAATAATTTAATGATATTAAATTTAGCTGTCACTTGACAATTTTTTAATTTTCTTCAACAAGAACATTTTTTCTAAAAAATTATTTTTAAAAAATTGCATTTTTTATTTCATTAAATTTCTACAAGTTCATTTTTTTAATGATTTTTTTTTTTTGCCATAATTTATTTATTAAAGAAAATTTTAAAAATTGTGAAATGATAGCTAAATTTAATGTCATAATAATTTAACTAACTTTTTTTTTTAGATGGAGGAAAAATAGGTAAATTCAATATTCAATCAAGTTATTATTAATTAAATATTCCTAGTTGATAATTATTATTTTTAAGTGTTTTTAAAAATTCTAAGGTGGTTGTATATTTATTAATAATTCAAAGACATTAAATTTAGCTGTCACTTGACAATTTTTTTATTTTCTTCAACAAGAAAATTTGTTCCAAAAAATTGTATTTTTAATTTTATTAAATTTCTACAAGTCCATTTTTTAAAATGATTTTTTTTTGCCGTAATTTATTTATTAAAGAAAATTTTAAAAATTGTGAAGTGATAGATAAATTTAATGTCATAATAATTACCTAATTTTTTTTTTAGATGGAGGAAAAATTAAAGTTGAAAAAAAAAAAAAGGGTAAATTACAATAAGTACTTTGTTTTTTAAGAAATTAACGATAAGCTTAAATAGAAATTGTTAGTGTAAATTACACTGATAAAAAAAAAATAAATTTAACTGATGACAAGAAAAAAATTATTTAAAAAAATTTCTTTGTTCTGAATCAACCGGAAAAATCCTTAAAAATGATTTTAATGATTCAGTTAATTTTTTATCAGTGTAATAAAAGAAACACTTGAGTCATAATAATTATATCTTACAAATGATAACATTAGGATGTTAATTAAGTTTAAAGGAGTGAGTGAGAAACCTCCTGTTAAATGAAATCAAGGATTATCGTATTAATTTATTACACTGTCTAGCTTAAAGACAACGCATCGTTGACCTTATAATAAGGCCACACGTACAAATCACAAGATATATGGAATGAGGAAATCGAAGCCGACGACCTCGTACCGCAAAGTTATAACGTGACCACTATTTTTCCGGTATCATACATCATTGTTCTGATTAGTGCGATTTTAAAAACATTAACATTGATACTACTTGGATTTACATATTTAACTTTATCTACGAATTAAAATTACAGCAATAATACGTAACACTAATTACATTGCGTTTATCATAGACAATAATAATGATAATAACAACAAAATAAGACAACAATCTTAGCTGTATCGCGAATGTGGGTCAACTGATGCAACTTCGGCGAACAATCCCTGACGACGATAGAACACGTGCATTCTCAACCGTAGTTATGCGGTTACACAAGAGCCCTGGTGTTGAGCCTTGGGACGGTGTTGGCCGTATGCTACTCGATTCAAAGTCTTATATATATATATACAATGTACATGTACATTCAATTGTACGACGAAGGGACAGAGGAGGGCAAGCAAGAGGTATGATCACGACCAAACCGATTATATTACTTGCTATTAGGGGAGTTACTCTCAAAGTACTCTCTTTAAATATATATATCTAAATGTATATTCTATCGCGTACTAATATTTTAATGTGTCTACAATTATTTAAAATGATTAATTTATTAAATGACAAAATTTAAATTACAATTATAAAAAACTGATATCTAATAGAGCTTTTAACTTTCCAGACCCGGATACAATAAATTAAAATAGCTCAATTAAATATTTAATGTGAATTTAATCATAATTACATCCGAATTAGAATAGCCCTCCAAAATTGCCAGATTAATTCCTACACTGATAAAAGAATTTTTTTATAGTTAAAAATATTTAACAAATTATTTAAAGACCACTTTTTGGTCCTTAAAAAATATTTCTTAGTATTTAAAAAAATTTATTAATATTAGCTCAATTTCAAAACTCAATAACTAACATTTAAAAATTTTTTTCAATTTTTCTTATTGAAAAAAAGTTTGCCCGCCAAATTGATGAAAAATTTGATTTGTGAATAGAAAATACTTGAATATAAATATTTTTTAGAAAAAAATACTTGAAATTAAGGTCTAAAAGTTATAAAAAATGCAGCAATACTAGAAAAAATCAGGTATAAAAATTTTGCAGTTACTGCGTTTTAAAATTGGGCAGCCGAAAAGTTTGCCCGCCAAATTAATGAAAAATTTAATTTATGGATAGAAACTACTTGAATGTAAATATTTAAAAAAAAATACTTTAAATTAAGGTCTAAAAATTATAAAAAATAAAATAATACTAAAAAAAAAAAAAACAGGCATAAAAATTTTGCAGTTACTGTGTTTTAAAATTGGGCAGCCGATCAGATTTATTAAATACAAACAAATCATTTTAAATACTAAAAAATATTAACAAATATTTTTAATTACAAACAAATCTTCTATCAGTGTACAAATTTTACATAAAAATAATTTAATTTAAACTAATACTTCAAAATTTGTATTTTTCAACTAAAATACTAAACCCAAAGCTTCTAATCATGAAATAACGTAATAATCCACCATATAAAATAATAATTAAAATTACAAGCAATATCCATCGTATAGTACCGCAAGGCCACATGTCGCTGAACAAACA
The DNA here is from genome assembly GCA_905319865.3 of Cotesia congregata. Taxonomy (NCBI): domain Eukaryota; kingdom Metazoa; phylum Arthropoda; class Insecta; order Hymenoptera; family Braconidae; genus Cotesia; species Cotesia congregata. The sequence continues at coordinate 4,280,772 of CAJNRD030001123.1, read as the reverse complement.
AAGGTCGTTGATCTGTCGAATTTAATATAAGCGTTTGCCTCCTTCCTGATGTTATAAATTGAATAACTTTACTACTATGTTAGTCGAGTCAAGGCCGGACACGATACAAGGTTGTCAAATTTACACAACTAACGCTATAAATCTTATCAGTATCTCCAAAAAAAATAGTCGTCGCTCATACTAATATTATACTTTCATACGCTAGATCATACATCATAAAATAATATATTATGCAATAGATTTAATAACGTTATATTAAAGATGTTATGTTACAATACGATGTTATTAAATGTCTAGATATATCAACAATAGGCAGGCTCAGCTTAACTCATTGGAAATGAGACACAGTAATAAGAGATAGGTCTGGTGATATCATTGCGTCATTGCATATACTACTCCGAGTGGAGTACAGTAACGCGACATTGCATGTATGTTGTGTCATGTATCAACTACACACATATATATATATATAATATGCTCACCGAGCATACTTATATATTGAAGCACGAGCCGGGTACTTAACTTATGTAATATCAGGCATGGGTAAGCGCATGCGTTTAATATGTGTTTCTTTTTAAAAAAGTTTGTACCACGTGCAGGCTTTAGACACGTATTAGTATATATATTATAGCGGGAATAACAGATTACACATGCCCGTAAAGAAAATAACCATTCATATGTATATGATATTATGTATATGTTGATATCTATATGTATTTAACAACGTCTGTATCATTCTAATTCTAATATAACTAAACAGGCAACGGTGAATGTCAGCCGCCAAGGAAACTCTCTATATACTAGTATAGTACTCATATATTTATTAATATTAATATAATTAATTTTTTTTTAATATTTAAATGAAATTCTGACGATGACATAATGTATTTTTGATTTTATACCCAAATTGCACCCAATCGATTTATTTTGAGGAATTACATTGACGAATAAATAATTTAAGAATTAATGTAATTGAATGGGTTAAAACTATTACGTGACTACACGCGATATTTATTGATCGATTATTTCGAGGAATTATGATGCAATTAGGTGTGTGAGTCATTGGATTAAACTGTTATGTTGTATTATAGAATATTATGTATATGTAGAGTGAATCTTTTCGAGGAAATGTTAATGGTATATATGATATTGAATTAAATATAGTTTCAGGTGAATTTAGTTAGTTTTTGTTGACAGTTATTTTTTAATAAGCGTGAGTCATTTTTGCTAAGTTAGTCAAGGATTGTTCCGAGGTTTTCAGGACATGATACATCAAACATCAAGGATTCAGGGGCAAAGCCGATTGTGATTTGTGATTTGTCTCGATCAATAGTGTGACGCACGCGGAAAACCTTATTGCGAATTGTTTTTTTATGTTCGAGTTTGTTTATTTAATTATTTATTTATAGAGTTAATTATTGATAAACCTTGTGGGTTTATGAGTTACTATTTACTATTACTACGAAAAATATTACTGAGAATTTTGTAATAGGAAGTTGATATTTTATTATCTTTAGATTTTTGTGGAAATTTTTTAAAATTTATCTGTTGAATTATTTTATGTAAAAATTTATAATAATAATAATAATAATTAATTAAAAAAAATATTACAGGTATAAAAAAAAAATTCAGTAGTCAAAAAAAAATTATAGTGACTAATAAAGTGATTACAAAATAAAACATTATATTACAAAAAACTGTCGTAGCAATCGGATAATATAAATTTGTATAAAACAACCACGCAATTCACTAAATAAATATTAACTAAAAAACACCTTTAACTATAATTCTTTTTATTTTTTTTAAAAAGTTGATTATTAAGTCGGGACGCACGTGTTTGCTTGGCTTGTTGCGGAATCGTCGACGCACGTGGCAATTACTCGATATTATTTTTTATTTCATATATAATATATATCATAACATAATATACATAGATGAGTTTATCAATTCAAAATTTTTTCCTCAATAACAAATCTTAGAAAAAAATATAACTAAGATTAAAAGGAGTAATCATAATCATTTAATTTGAATAAGCGATTATTTAACGCGTAATAGATTATAAACTAAAGGCAGTGAGTAACTTTTTTTTTTTTGGTTTATTTATTAACTAAATAGTTTCAATTGAGATAAAAATTGTATGGCAAATTAGGTCTATTTAATGATTATAGATAAGATAGTAGTTTTTATTACTTTTAACTACTTTTAAATAAGTAAACACGTATGTTACTGTAATTAGTAATTGACTAAATACTTTGTTAAATTTAAGATAGCGACAGATGTTAAAATAGTTATAAAACGTAATAGATTTTCTTTTCTAATCCCGTTAACTTTTGTGTTATCTACCAACTAACCTTTTTTTAATTTACACTTAAAATCTTTATACAAAGCGTTAATTTCACTATTACTATTAATTAGAGCTCTGGTGTGTGATTAAAAAGGTATTCTTGTTAACATTAGTATAATGATTATAATCTTGTAAATTAAATTATTCAATCACAATTAATTGAATTTTAATGATTATGGAAGTAGTTACTTCATAAAATAAATGATGAGGTCGATGCCAGAAAATAATTTATTCAAGGAATAATTTTATGACGCAATATTAGCTCACTTTTAAAAACAAGGGAAAGAGAAGTGTGTAATATATATATCAATTTTTATCGTTTAAATTTTGTAATAAATTCAATATTTCTATTTTAATAGTTACAGCAACTAAATTATTAATTCTAATTAACATTCAAAAAAATTTCAATTTAAAAAATTTAGTCTTATAATTTTTAATATTTTCAATTATTACAAGTTCAATATATTTTTATTAATTACGTCAACTACCATGAGTGTATTTTTTAATTATTGATAAATTTTTTTCAGCAAAAATTGAATGGGAATAATTTGCTTCATTTAAATCTCATAAAATAAATCTGAGTGTGCATATTTTAAAAATGACATTATCCCGTCCTTGAAATAAGTTAATATAAGCTTGCCCTTCATTTTATCCGTCTTGAGTCCATGAATTTAATTGCAATTGTTGGAGTAAAAATTTTTTATCCCTGCATACACACCACTGCCTATAAATATATGTTTCTGAGTGGAGTGTATGTATGAATTAGGCCGTGGCCCACTTTATTAAGAAAATACATTACGTATTAATGGTAACGTTAAGTAAAGATTTAAGTAACAGTTGTTGTTATTACAGATAAAGACCGTCAATAAAAACTACACTGAGTGCGAGTAGATATAGATATAGAGAGAGAAGAGAAGGGTCTCGGTGGGAGTTTACTCGCTAACTAAATCTGCGCCGATCATTGGCTATTCGGACTTCGGAGCGGCATGTTCACCACGTGCTTACCGGTTAATTTTTTTTTAATCTAATAAATAAATAAATAAATAAATAAATAATTATTTTAATTTATCAATTTAAAATAACACCTTAGAATTTTTTTTATAAAATTTAAAATTACTCTAAATAAAAATTAAAAATATCTACAATTTAAAATATTGGATTATAGATATTTTCAAAATATCTATAATTTTTTTAATAAATTAATTTAAAAAAAATATGCAGGTGTAGAAAATAAAATTTTGACTATTTAAAAAAACCAAAAAATAAGTTTAATTTCTGATAAATAATAAACTATAAAAATTGTAAGCGATAAAGTGAATGTAAATAAGAATCAAAGCTGATGAACGCAAGCGCATTAAATAAAATAGAGAACACTATAGTTACTCGGGTTACACGAGTTCGTATGACGCAACAATAATTGCTGCAGTAGTAGTCACATTCGAAGAAACGTGAATTTCTTGCAAGGTCTTTATTATTATGCACATTAGAAAGAAAATTTTATTATTTTTTAGTTTCCAAGATTCTAATTGATAACAAGATTGCGCTTATATTATATTACATCAAGTTTGTCGAACTTTTTCACTCGACATAGAATTAATCGAGGATGTTGATGTAATTTTTTATTGTGCAACTAAATAATTATAATTATAATATTTTACTATCACCAGTCTGAAGGTTTGATACTTTATCACTTAAATTTTTTGGTTTTTTCAAACGAGTAAAAATAAAATCACAAAATTTTATAATACTGAAGTTAGCCGTCAGCTGTTAATTTTAAAAATTTTTATCACACATCAATTGCAATAAAAAAATGCTTCTAAAAATTTTCACATGTGAAATTTTTTTTATAATAATTTAATTGCCATTAAATTTTTTATGTCTGTCAACTTCAGTGTCATAAAATTTTTAATTTTTTTCCGTTAGTTTTAAAAAATTCCGGCAATCTGTCAAAACTGAAAAAAAATAATTAAAAAAAATTTGTCCACATTTTTTTGTATTTAAATGTAGCAGATATTTGACAGTTTTTATAGTTGTAAAATTTCTGCTAAATTTTCACTTTGTTAAAATAAAATAAAAAAAACTTACCAATTGTTAATTGTTGTGTAAAGCGCGACTTCGCGCTAATACCGAGATCCACTTTGTCTACTCCGTATAGCGGTTTGAATATTTTGTTTTTTTTTGCTTTTTTTTTTTTTTTTTGACAAAAAAATCCAATATAAAATTTTGTAAAAATTCACTCAAACAAAACTGTATCACTTGGTTCAAAAAAATAAAAAAATCAATCCACTTTTATTTAAAAAAAAAAAATATTTTCAAAAAAATAATTTTTTAAAAATATAAATTTAAAAATTGTTGTAAAATATCTCAATCAATTAGCGATGAGTAATTAAACGCACAGTTGACAGGTAACAAAAATATTAATAAATATTAAAAAATTGAAAAAGCGTAGAAACACGTCCGCTCAGAACGAAAGCGCGCTCCTGACTGGCAACTGGCTCAACTTGTACTCGAGAAACTCGACAGTCTACCAGGACCCGACTGAGTGCCAGTAGTAGAGTGTAGTCTAGTAGGGTCTCTCTCTACTCCTGGCCTCAATGTCGTCGTATCGCGTGTGATGCCAGAAGACTGACACTCCGACACTCGCCTAACACTACACACCAACACTGTGTTAAATTAGTGCGTGTGTATGAGTTGCGCTTACGCTCAACTGTGTACTGCTGCCGCTACGCCGCGTGCCGGTGAGTTTCCGTAAGCCAGACGTTTTAAATTCTCTGTATTTGTGTATATATTTCATTTATATGTGTGCAATATCACTTAATTCCAATACACTTCTCTCACATATCGTTTGTGTTTGGTATCACTATGGACTTAACTCAAGAGCTTGCCGAGTAAGAGTGGGAGTTTCGTTTGTTAAAGCGGGGTATTAACTCCTGGTGGAGGTGGCAGTGCCAATCGAGGTAGGGAGCAGATGAACTTAACATCTCGGAGTTTTTAGCTCAGATAGAAGGGATTCCCGTCCCCACTGTTCTTTAATCATTTACTTAATACTTAACCTCTCTAGTTACATTTTACATTACATACTACTTTACAATATATATACATTAATACATTATTCCGCTGCACTGTCTACTATCGGGGATATTACATTTAACTAATATAATTATTACTGTTATACTGTCACTATTACCATTCCTGTTACTGGTACTATTACTTGAATGGATTATTCGCTGATCAAAAGGGTCAATTATTTATGAAAATGAAGTTAGCTGATATTTTAAAATTTTTAGAAATTTTTTATTGAAGAAATTTCAATTAAACAATTAAAAAAAAAATTGTCACATGTTAATAAACTTGAAAAACTATAAGTGCAATTTTTTAGAAATATCTTTTTAGTTGTAATTTAATTTAAGAAAAAAAATCAAAAATTTTTAGACGTCTGCTAACTTCAGTGTCATCAATTATTTATAAGAAAAGTTTTTTTTTGTTTATTACAGCAGAGCTTTTTAGTCTACTTCATCAAAATCTAACTATTGCATTGGTCCTCATGATGAAACTTTTGAAAAATTTTGCTATATTTCGACAAGCGGATTCCGAAAATACATACACTGAAAAAAAAAAATTTTTTTAACGAGTGTAAATTTTCTTGGTTCAAGAAAATATTAAGGAAGATTGAAAGTTTCTTGAATGAAGTTATAGTTTCATGAGCCAAAATAATTTTCTTGAATCAAGAAAATTTCATCTTACTCCAAAATAACTTTTGTCTTCCTTGGCAAAAATTTTCTTGGCGCAAGAAATTTATTTTTTCTGTGTACACAGAAAAAAATTTTCTTGAATCAAGTATATAATTTTGAAGAACTTCATCTTCTTGATTTAAGTAAAAAAATTCTTAAACTAAGAAATATTTACTTAGGTAAAAGACCCCATTAGTGGCACTTTTTCTTTCAATGAAAAAACGTTCTACTTGGAATAAAAATTAAAAATGTTTTAATCTAAAGGTCTTAAAGATTAAAAATAATATATTCATTATTGAAATTAATGATTTCACTAATTGAATAAGTACCAAAATCAAAGAAATTGTCAGTAATGGGGTCCCCGCCACTAATGGGGTCTTTTTCCTTTGGTTTAAGTAAATTTTACTTGATTAAAAAATTTTTCGTCTTGATTCTAGAGAATTACCCTCTTCAAAATTATTTTCTTGGTTCAAGAATTTTCCTCTTGAATCAAGATAATTTTTTTTTTTCAGTGTATGGTTCAAAAATTTATATAACTCCTGCAAACTATACGGATCTTAATGAAACGTAACATATTTATTCTTTGGACGAATTCAGAGGTTTAGTTCTAAGATGAGCCAAATGAGTTCATTAGTTTGAAATTGACAGCAATTCGCAAATTTTTTAAATTGCAAAAATTTTCACTTTACTGTTTTTCCGCGCAGTAACAATCAAACGTGATATCCTATCAAATTTCGGTCAATTGCTTGAAAGCTCATTAATTGAGCTGTAATTAGCATACTTATTTTTTTTTTTCTAAATTAAATAATTTAGAATAACAACAATGTGAATTTTTCAAAATTCTCGAAAATTGATACTTTTACTGTTTCTTTGCGAAATAACTATTGAATGCAATATTCTCTAAAATTTTTGTAAATTACATCTGAAAGCTTAATGAATGAGCCTCAATTTGCATATTCAACCATCGGTCTAGGCAAAAAATTACCTATTATCTGTTTATTTAATGGAATTTTATTTTTGCATTCGTTTTAGAAATAATTATTTTAGTCATATTGAAATATACAGTGATCAAAATTGAGGTGTTCATTGATTACTAATGACTTTAGATGTGCACTTGTTAATTTGGTGTTTTTACAATATACTAAAAATACACAGATGTGTTTACGATTCTCGTAGTTGTTGAATTCATCATGAAATCTACTTCCATTTCGGCTGTAGAATGGTTTTTTTTTTTAATTTTAGGATTTATGTATAAAAGTAATTTATTGTTTAAAAAATTTCTGGACATAATACAAAAGTTCAGAGTTGACGTCAATGATAAAAGGTTGTATTAGCACAATTACTGTCTGGAGTACAATGTGATAAAAAATGAAGTTAATTCTTGAAGTAAGAACGCGGGCTGAATGAGTGAAAATTGCTTAATATGACAAATAAAAACTTCTATCAGATCAATAAAAAAGGTCAAAATGTATTAGAAAAATCGAGGAAATCTACCGTAGTTACTATTATTATTCTCTCATTTTTTTATGTTTCATGTATAAAAAATGATATATATTTTGCGAAAATATATCCTTCGAAAAAAATACAAATTATTTTTGATATTTTCAACAAGTGTATTTTTTATAAAATTAATTTCTTAATTTTATTTGAAAAATTACTTATTTCTAAGAAAATATTAAAACAAAATTCTATTCATAGTTTTTCAAAATCTTCACATGTAGAATTGTTTTTTTAATTTTTCTTTATAATTTACTTGTACTAAAAATCCCTATTAGCTTTAATATTAAAAAAAAAAAACGTCCAACATTCAAGGAATTATTAAAATTAAATTTTTTACATTGATTATTAACCCATAAAAAAATTTCAATTATCAATTCGAATTATTTAAATCCATCCATTTAAAATTAAATCGTTAATGAAGTTATTTTCCATTGACCTTCTAAAATTAGATTGTCCAAATATAATTTAATTATCGATAAAATTTATTTTTATCAATGATTGAAAACTTAATGAATAATTAAATGATTTTCAATAAAATATATATTTTTTTCAACTGTAACATAAGAATAAACCCTAAAAAAGAACATTTTAAAGAAGGAAGTTGAAGCATATGGAGTGTCGAGAAAAAGAAGATTCTTTAACTTCAGAACCGTTAAGACTTCACAGTTATTTTCAATATAACCTGAATTCAATATATGTATTATTTGGTAATATTATATTAAGACATGTGAATCCGAAGTTATGTCATTAAATTTTACGTAAGACCAATGTAAGTTTAATATTTTGACTCAAATATTTTATATTTGCATTAGCAATTATCAACCAAGTTTAAAATTTTTGCTCGGAATATATATGGCTGAAAAATCAAAAACTAATTTCAAGGTAACTGAATATTATAAAATCTTTCTACAAGTTTGTGGATATTTTTAGTAAACTTCAACTTATCCAGATGTCAATTAAGATAATGCGATTCAGGCTTCAACTTCTGGATGATAATCATGATAATAATGTATCAACAATCTCAAAAAAAAAAAAACATAAAATTATAGAAAAGAAAATATTAAGATTTTTAAGAAATTAGCCTGTTAAAAAACGGAGAAATTTTTATCGAAAAAAAAAAAAAATTTATTGGTGAAATGTAACTACTAATTTGTCTAGAAGCTAGCATCTGATTTTGCAGTCGCGAAATTTCATACCAAGTTTTATGAAAAAATGTAATAATAAAACTCAATGATTAAATTTCGTAAAATAAATAATTTATTTGCTAGCAAAATAATAGACAATGATATTTTAATTGTAAAAACAATGTGTTAATAATATAAATTTCAAACTAACAAACGCTTGAAAATAAAGTAGTCAACTATCATAATTAACTACAATATTTACTAGATTGTTAATTGACATCTTAACTTATATAAATTATCCTCTGAAATGTTCAAATTACGGTTCTAGGTCATCCACCTAGTTTTTGAAACACACATCAAATAATATATCAACGAAGATGTTTTGAGCAATCTTCTCATGACTTTACAATCTCAAATAATTTATCTCGACAAATAACTGATTTATTCAAGTAAAATCTTGAAATAATTTACATCTGTCATATTAAATTTAACAAAATATATTTATTAGCGTTGATGACAAATATATAGTTTTTCGGCTCGAAAACTAAGAAAATTTCTCAACAAGAATATTATTGATAATTATCAAACATGTTTTCTGGTTAAATTTATTCAAGAATTTTTTTTTAATTCAAATTTTCAATTATTTAGAGCAACAAAAGAAAATGTTAATTTTTTGCACACCCCCTACCGCTCACCACCGCTAATTGTGACTACATAAAAATTAACATCAACATTAGCATAAAACAAAGAAGTTACAAAAATTAAAAATAAACTTTAGCTTTGTCTGTAAGTAAAGGGACTTTAAAAGAAAAAAAAAAAAATAAACTAAAAAGCTTCTGCGAGTAAAGTTGAGTTGAGAACAAAGAATTTATGTATAGAATATGTTTTAAGCGCCAGAAACGAAATAACCGATTTGGAAGATCAAGGCTATCAACGACTTGATCTTGAGGTCTTCGGCATATTCCTCCTCGTACACTTGGTGCGACCTTGATGGTTACACACACCACACACCACACAAATTGTACTCAACAAAGTAGTTAGTAAATGTATTATATCTACATACATAAATGTGTAGTAATAAATACTTGGCCAATTTTTGGTCGATCAGAACAAAAGATACTTTTTGCGCAGTTTCAGCTTCTATTTCAAATTGCACGCTCAATTTTATTTTATCATTATTTATATTTATTGTACACACGCCGCTTACGTTGTAGTTATATTACCCATGTGTCTTTGTAACGTAATGTTATTTTTAGTAGGGTTATTTTTGACTCATTATTATACTATGTTGTGTCATATAATGTGAGTAGAGACAAAACTAATATAAATTCACAATTAAAATAAATTTTTTTCCATTTAAAAAATTTATTTTATATTAAATTATTTTAAAATAAATTGACGCAACATATTTATTGAAAAAATGAAAAAATTTTCATCAGCCAAAATAATACCAAACGGTGCATTAATAATGTCTGTAATTATTTAACAAATACAAGCAATAATTTATAATGTCATTAATTATTTATCAAATTAATTCGATTTATTATTTTTGTTTCCATTATATTACTTAATAACTCAATTGTAAAAATAAATTTATATTTTTATTTAAATAATAAAAATATAAATTTATAAAAGACGCACAAAGTCGTAATTTTATTTATACGGGGTAAAAAAGTTAAGTAAACGTATTAATAAAATTGCGTGTACTTGCTATCACGATTATTACACCTGAGCGTCACTATTACTTATTAAAGCTGGATAAACTTTCTCCATATCCGTATCATTAAAAATATTTTTAAATAATACACTCAACTTAAGCATAATATGTAATTTTAATATTAATGTTTGTTAATAAAATATTTATCGTCGGGATAAGGGACAGCTTGAATTGCGGTTAATTTTTTTAGTTATTAATATTAATGGTAATAAAATGATAAAATTATAATTAAATTAATGACCTGAAATGACCTTCAGTCATCGACCAGGTCACGATCGAGGTGATTGCCCTGATGAGGGACGTAAGAATGAAATTGTGAAATCGTATAAATAATTGTTATGATGATTCATCGTTAACACCCAGTTGCGAAAGTTTAACTAATGTAATGTAAGTATTCAAGTTTATAGTACTAATGTTGTTATGTATATGTATATTTCTATGTAATGTTATACAAAGAGTTGACGCTCTTTTAAATAGTGTAACAGAGAAGTAACGTCCATTAAAAAAAGTAATAAAAAAATTTGTTTGGTCAGAAGTTTTACACATCGTAACACTTGGCGCTTCATCATAACGAGTTCAATGACCATTAAAAACTTATATATATATATATATTAGTAAAAGCTGTAATAATATGCTTTTTTATAGTTTCTAAATCTTTTGTGGGGATCGGTGACCTTTTTTTGAAAAGGGTAATTTTATTTACAGAATAATAGATTGTAAGCTTGGTGGCATCAATACCAAGCTTAGTCTATAAATATTGTAATTTTGTAATCTGTTGATAAATTGAAAGAAATAATTTTTTATTTGGTATGAAAAATTTTAATAATGAAAATGTCGAGTCAAAATTTTATTAGGTGTTTTTCAAATTGATTACTTTTTTTTTATAATTTGTTTTTTTTTAACCCTACAATGAAAAAAAATGTTCTTGAAACAAGTATATAATTTTGAAGAAAATATTCTTGATATGAGTAAAAAAATTCTTGATTTAAGGAAATTTTACTTGATTCAAGACAATTACCCTCTTCAAAATTATATTCTTGGTTCAAGAATTTTTCTCTTGAATCAAGTTAATTTTTTTTTCAATATAGTAAATTTTTTAAAAGTTTATTTTTTTTTCTAATTTTTATTTTAAGTTTTCTAAAATTAATTTTTTTTTTTTTTTTTTCTTAATTTGTTTAAAGTCGCATAAACTACTAAGGTCATGAGCGACTACGGTAGGGGGTAAACTTTTGAGATTAGAACTCGTTTTATTTCTTGGGCTGAGCAGAATAATACACTTAAATATTGAAAATGTTCATTGGTGTACGCTGGATTCGAACCCGGTCCAATGCTTTGGTAAGCAAGGGACGGATCCGATAGGCTACTGCGCGCCAATTAATTTTTATAAACTTTCATGTGTACAAAATATTTGCAAAATTTATTTTAGATTAGTTTTTTAATAACAATAATTTTAAGGTCAAATTATTGAGGAAAATTTTATTAAAAAAAAACCAGGACTAATTTATTTAAAAAAATTTTAATTAAATTTTGCGACTTTAAAATTGAAAATTAAGAGCTAAAATTTAAAGCCTTTTGAAAAAAATATAATAAATGAAATATATATCGATAAAATTGGAGCCATTGATAATCCATTATAAAAAAAATTGAAATTGGTTATCATTATGATTATTATTATATAAAAAAGAGCTCATTGTTGTATCGAGAGTGTGCATATGTTGATATTGATATGATAAGATTTTATTGGAGAGTTAGACCGGATCTTAGTGTACTTAATAATAAGCAACATATATGTGTTTATATGTATATATGGGTAGGTAGATAGATGGATGGATGTATTATATGTATGAAATAAAAGACTGGGAGCCTACTTGGCTCGTATCGTGGACGGTACTTTCATCGACCGAGTGAAAGCAATATGAAAGTGGTTGATTGCAAAGTAGAAAGGTGAAATGTACGATAAAAAGACGAACGCCGTTACGTGCGTGTATATTGCTCGAATAATATGACGCTCGACCCATTTGGATTATTATAAGTTTCCCGAGCGTGCAAACCAACGAAATTAATGCCGTTAGGCCCTTGACCCTTACTGTTGTTATTATTAGTATAGTAATACATAATCGAAATAAAACAAACCTGTTTTCGAGACTTTATACTAATACAACTGGGCATTCTTACTTTTGGGCATTGACTTTTTATCTCTAGAAAAAAAAAAAAAACAATAATGATAATAATAATAGTATTTACAATGTCAGTAATTTTTATTGTTACGATTTGGGGCATGGCTATCTTGAATTGTTACTAAGATTGTTAGAGAGTTGAATTCTTTATTTAAATTTTTAAATCCTTTTCTCAAGAGTAAACACTGACGATTCAGTGTTATGGCTTTCTAGGAGATTTTTAAGTAAATTGAACGGAACAGTTGCGATTTTTTTTTATTATTTACAACTTATACTTTCTATAATACTTATTAGAGTGAAATGAAAATTTGAATAAAAGTTATATACGTTTAGTAGATAGATAGTAATTATTATTTGTAAATAATTTGTTGGTTACTTTTTTTTTTTAATTATTATTACCGTAATAAATTTATTGTATAGATATTAATTGTGTTATTGATATTCACTTGAATTTGAGTAAGACATTTAAAAAATAGGAATTTAGTCGGTGCATCATTAATCAACGTTATCGATTTTTTAGATCTTGAAATTTTTGAAAGAATAGAATTTAAACTCAAACTATTGTCAAAAGTATCTTGAATAAATGAAATAATAAGCTGTAAAGATAAAAATCATTGCAGAAAGTGTAAAAAAAAATCAAATTTACATAATTTATCGTATTATATCTTTCTTTCTTCATGATTATAGTTATTATTTCTACTTATAACTACTGAAGCTAATAAATATTTCATATACATGAGTGGTACAGACCATTAGATAATAAGTTAGTCATAAAATTTCTCAAAGTATGTATTACCAATCGAAACGTCACTTGACATGTAATAGCAATGATAGAATCATCCGTGCCTTATCATCATACGTTTCTAATAACTTCGTCTTATTTGTTATCAATCATACACATATGACTCATGATTCATCGGGCTTATGGTTATAATATTGTTAGATGTTTTAATAAATCATATAGATCAATCATATCATGTTTATTATTATTATTATTATTATTATTTTACTTGATGAGATTTATTAAAATTTATTTGACGTGATAACTGAATATTCAAATAATTATTTAATATTCAGTAAATAAAAAAGTATTTCTTTAGAGGCCAGTAACTTTAAAAAAATTCTTTAAACGTTAACTAATATACCCATTAAGCATTACAATATAATATATAAATGTCAATGAACTGACCAACTTTCTTTTAAGACGCGTAACAATTTCCCGCTAATCCAATTGAATATTTGATAGTCATTAAAAATACTTTGAATATAAAGATGATAACAATAAATATAACTTAATAAAATAAAATATCACAAAGTACATTTTAATTCGTCGAATGCCGAGTTATATTAAGTATACTTTGTTCGATATCTTTATCATTGTTACTATTGCATTGTAGTGTTTACAATTATTAAATTATTATTTTAATGTTATTCAATTAAAAATAAACCAATAATTATAAAATATTGTTGTCTTTAAAACAATATAAAGATTGATAATTTTATTATGAGTTAAAATAATAACACAGCAATTAATTAATCAAAATCAGTCAGGAAATCTTTCTCAGAGAAAGTATAGACCGAGTTTTAGTCGGTAAACACGCTAATAAAAATAATGATATTAAATCTGATGGTGAATTTCTTTTCTTGACATCATACATACACATACATGTATATATATACACATGTACATCCTTATACTTGTAATTAGTTATTAGTTCTCAGGATAATTGATCCGGTTATCGATTGTGCATTTGAATTATGAGCTGCAGTGGAGATAAAACAAAGAATCGATAAAAAGAGGAGCTGTATAAATGTGCAATAGTGACCTTGGTAATTGTTGAGCCTTAATCAGGGCCGATGTGAGTCCATGATGGAGACAGAGACCTCGAGAGTACACTACGAGTCACGATGACGCTATAATCTCCCTCTTTTATGTTTTTTAAAAATATATTACTTAAAAAATAAATAACATTTTAAATTGCATACATATTATACATAAAAGTTAACAGGGAAGGTCTCCATATATTCTGTGACAATTCAAGGTGATAAAAATTGCATCCGTATCTGCAGCATACAGCATACAACATACCGACACTTATATTTATATGTATATACAGATGGATGCATCTTTGTAGGTATCCCATGTTCGTATATTAATGTACGTATGTGCAATTCGATTATATTGAAGGACAACGAGAAGTCAAGGAACGATAAACACAATGATAATGTAATTATTATTGATTACAAAAATTTTTATTTTATATGCGTTGAATTTTTTTTGTTAACATACACGCAATTTTCGTCTTACTGATTTTTTAATTTTTGTTTTAAGAAAATTGAAATTTATCGTCTTCTTAAACACGCGATTTTGGATCGACTGGATTTGATTGATTGGAAAATTGTGATCATTACACCTTCAGATGACATTTATTAATTATATTTTATATGAAAAAAAGTAAACTGACTTGTGAAATATTTTTTGCAGTTTTATTTGCTAAAATTTTTCAATGTCGAAAAGTGCTGGATTAAAATTGCAGTTAATTAATTAAAAAATAATTATTATTCGTTAAAAATTTTATGTAATCAATTTTATAATGATGAAAAAATACCTTGGTTCAAAAAAAAAATATTGAACAAAGAAAATAATCTTAAAGAGTTTCAGCGTCTTGAATCACAAAATTTTTAACAGTAAAATTTACTCGTCGAAAAAAAATCTGTAGTTCAAGATTTATCTTTATGGTTCAAGATAATCAAACTCTTAAAAATAATTTTCTTAATTAAAGATTTTTTCTTTTGAATCACGGTATTTTTTTGTTAGTGTAGAATATTTTTATACAAATTATTATTTAAGATAACTTAAAAATTATTTAATATTTTTAAACAAAAAATGAAAAAAATATACTGCTTTTTCCTTTTTATATTTTCAAATGTTTCCTTTAATTAAAAGAACTCTTTTTTTTTTTTTTTTAACTTTTAAGACTTAATTTTCAAGATTGAAATGTTTTTTTAACGAAGTAAAAAATTTTCTTTTGGCTTAAAAAATTTTTTTTACTTTCTCAAAAATACTTTTGGTTTTTTTAAAAATTTTTTTGGTTCAAGAATATATTTATACTTTAGTCAAAAATTAATTTTCTTAAAGCAAAAATAAATTATAATTTTTCCACTTGAATTATAGTCTATACAAGCAATAAATTTTTAACTTATCCAAATTTTTACTAGAAATTTTAGTTATAAAAAAATTGGAACCAAAATTATTATCAGCTTAGAAAAATTAGACTGAACCGATTTTGTAGAATAATTAAAAAAAATTTCAGGTTATTTAGCTTGTCTATATAATAAAAATATTTTAGCAGAAAAATTTCAATAAATTTTTGTCTCTCCCTCTGAACATTTCTTGAAAATAATCTATGAAATATTTGCCATACTTGATGAATCTAAAACGGTTTTAATATTGTATACAGTAACGGTATCAGAAACGACAATAATGATGATAATAATAGAATTATAGATAAATAAAAAAAGTGGTAGTGTGTTATGTAGGTTTAGAAAAGGGATGTATATAATACGCCAACGCATTTCCTTTTGGGGCAAAAAATGACGCTAAGAGAAACCCGATCAACTATGTGTATAAAGGAGAGAAGAATCGAGGTCATGAGGGTAAAATCGAGTGTACTCAATAACATTCGATAGATCGACAAATGAGGGAGGTTCTCATGACCCAGAGCAAAACAAATGTAGAATGAGGTTTTAAATGAATAGATAGCGGATCCTTGTACTCACGAATGCTTCCTGTTTATTTTTTTTATACTAACGAAAATTTTATATTTTTTTGAGGATCTCAAGCTCTCTTTGTCCTGTAGCCGTCTTTGTGGGCGCGACAGATATTAACCGTTATATTAGGATTCGCGTAATGTAGATCAGAATGTATGCAGACATTTATATTTCTTTGTTCGGTTATTTTTTCCGTTAGCATATGCGGCCGCTTTTTTTATTTTTATTCACAATATATTATAATATATCCCTATCAATATATAAAGAGTAATAGTAAGCACTAACAGTACTTATATCTTCATAACAATCAACAAGGAAATGTAAGAAGTGTTAGTAAATAAAATTTAATCCAAGACTGATTGAGGGATGGAATATCGGTAATTTTTTTTTTTAAATACGCTCTCAGATAAAATAATGTTATGCTGATTATGGTTATCGTTATTATTTATTTAAAAAGCGAGTCTTTTCCTGCAAGATCTTTATCATTTGATGCAATTTACGTGATTGTTCATTATGATTACTAATTCATTAAATAAATTAATGTACAAGTCATTGCATTATTTTTTATTACTTTTGTGTTATCTAAGCTGGTATCTTTTGACAGAGGTCGATACTTGGTTTAATGACCTGTTGTTCATGGAACATTTGTTATAAAAAAAAAATACTACTACTCGATATGAATTTTAGTTACAGATAATAAAGTATTAAAAAGATTAAAATGAAAATGGTAATCAATTTTTTTTTTTTTAAATTTTCTAAATACCAATATTTTTATATTTATGCTTCAAGAAAATGAACATGTATGATCATATGGATAGAAAAAAATTTTCTAAACTATAAAAATATTAATAAAGGATAGTAAATTCTATTAATTTTCGAAATAAAGTTGTAAAAATGCTCTATATCTTAAACGGTGCTTTTTACTGCTTTAACGTACAGGACTTTTCTTGTAGAAAATTAAATTTTTACAAAAAACTTCTGGTCCATATTGCTGTCACTGTAATCGTTCTTCCGGAAAATGAGGTTTTTCCGTAAAAAGATAACTTTAATCGTCATCAATGATTCCATTTAATTTTAAAAGAAAAACTGCAATTAAAAAGAAGTACTTAGAATTAAAATTAAGAGCTCGAATTTTCAGGAAAGTATTTTTTTTTTTTTTTTTTTAATTATGAAGAACAATATTTTGTTGTAGAAGTGAAAAAATGTACTTAGAACTAAAATTAAGAGCTCGAATTTTCAGGGAAGTATTTTTTTTTTTTTAATTATGAAGAACAATATTTTGCTATAGAAGTGAAAAAAAAATACTTGTTCCAAATGAATTATATCTAATGATCATATATAACCATTTATGGATATAAGGATGAGTATATATGAAGAAAAATGAAAAACAAACTAAAAAATTAGCAGTTTAAGATAAAAACACTGATAATTCAGTCGATATTAAATTTTTTAGTGAATTTTATAGAAGTTATCACGCTTATATACAAAAAATGCATAAAGTTCAAAATTATATTAATGTATGTATGTATTTATCTAGATAGCGTCGACAATTCTTACCCAACATATAGACAAGCATCATATAAAAATTGTTCATACATGTTTTCGGCAAAAACAAATATCCCATAATAAAATTGAGATGAAATGTATGTGAAACCAATTTATTCGTGATGTGATTGGTCGAAAATAAATATTCTCATTCTGATTGGTTGAAAGTGAATATACTATACATAAACGACACATAAATATATCATGACAATAAATATGAGGCGCTTGCGCGCGAAAATTAAATTCTAGTCCTAATATAAAATTGAGATGAAATGTATGTGGCATCAAACTATTCGTAACGTGATTGGTCGAATATATCATAAGCATGAAAATATATGCAAACTCTATAGTCAAGGCGCGCGCTTGCGCGCGTAAATTTGAATTCTAGTAATTATAAATTAAATCTTCGCTTGTATGGTTTCATATATATTTTTTTATTAGTGGAAAAATTTTATATTCTCTAAAATTATTTCAATCAATGCGATAAAATTTAGAAGATAAATTCTAATTATGATTAATTTTTAATTAAAAAATGAGTGAATTAAGAATTGAAGATTCACATTAAAATATTTTTCCTTGTGATGTTAATCATCATAAAGCTACTTCATAAGTATTTAATACAGTGACAGATGAGGTTAAATCATAAAATGCGTCATCGGCGCGACAAGATAGCCGAAAAAAGACATAAATGTAAGACATAAACTAAATAAAACAAAATGTATGAGTTTATGTATATGTTAGACTGCGGACATCCTGGAGTCGTTAACCGGCGCCATCTAAATATCAACCGATAATAGAAAAACTTATAATTCAACAGTAATAAGTAATAACATCCACACTCTATAGCATACATTACGCGTACTCGACATGCAGAAGATATAAATAATAAATAATACATTATAATTATAACGATAATTATAATTGAAATTATATACAGATTACAACACACTGGTCTTCATACTTACGAGGATTGATTAAGGAACTGCACACCGAGCTTACCTAATTAAATGACGTAAATTGTTGTTTTTAGCATCACATCCTTGCGGAGAATATAATATTAGCAACGCGAGACGATTTGCGACGCGATCGGGGATCGGGGCCAGAGAAAGTGGACGATGAACCCGGGACTCGTGTATCATCGTTACGCTACTTATCTTATTTATTTCCGCTTGTTATTATATGGAGTCCAAGTCAATTGTTGTCTCGCATCTCAAACTATTTTGACAATAGTCCGACCTGTCTCTCCGATTTACTCACTTTTAGTTTATCTATTGAGCTCTAAATCGAATCTCAAGGGTCGTAAGGTAAAGAATCTATTATTTGAACAAGGATGAAATTTATTTGACCATCGTATTGGCAAATAAAAATTGATTGACTTTATTTTTTATTAAAATAACATTTCAAAATTAAAAAAAAATTTTTTAATCTCTTGATTAAATTATTATTTTTTAGAGCAAAAAATTATTGTTTTGTAAAATGGCAACTGTTGAAAAAAATTCATTTTTAACTTCCCGCTAAGAAAATTGAAAATTTTCCACTAAAGAGAAGTTATTGATTTCGGTCCGATTTTTTTGTTTTTTTTCAATCTTAAATTTTCTAAAAATAGATTTATAAAAATTAAATTTTTTGAGCATTAACATTTTGACACAAATTAAGTAAGGACAGAAGGTTACTATCAAATTTCCAATAAATTGGGATTTTATTATTATTAAAGATATTTATTGACATATTTAAATTTGTACATCAGTTCTTGCAATTGCATAATTGTAAGTGCTATTGTAATTAAATGTATAATACGTTTACAATTCCTCGCGAGTTTTGCTTAATTGTATCAAATATTGTTTGTTATTATAAATTTATATAATTTTTACATGTTTATATAGTTATTGTTTTATTTCTTAGGTAAAAAATTTTTATAAAAAAATTTAAATAAATATAAGCCAATAAATTGGTTCATTGGAACTAAAGATATAAAGTCACATTTTGAAATTTTTTTTGTATATCGACGTTCTAATTAGCAAATTGTCTAACTTCATTTTAGAGAATTTTCCATTTGTACGAAAAAGACAATTAGTTCAAAATTTATTATCACTTTAAAAAATCATTTAATATCTAATACAGGTATAATATTTTAGTTTGAATCTTACAAAAAATTTATAGTTGGATTATTGCTACATCAAAAAGTTAAAAAATCACCCTTGAAAAAAATAAGGAGTGAGACAAATTGCTAATTAGACCGTCGATATTCTAAATACGTCAAGGATCTGAAAAAATGGATAGTAAAATTATTTTTAAATTGAACTTGAAACCAAAAATTAACTGGTTCTAGGCTAAAGTACTTTTTCAAATGATAAAACTCTAAAATACAAAAACCGTGTAGTAATATTATGACATTTTGGTATTATAATGTGAATAGGTACCTTACAATTGTACAGACAGAAAATGACATAATTGACAAACCGACCATAACCTTTCTTAATTCTCCTTCGGCAACGAAACAACCATTAGCTAATTCACTTGAACCTTTTCTATTTGTTAGTAATAGTTGTGTAGTAAAAGAATGTAATAAGTTTTTTGTTCTTAAGTATATGGATGTATTGTACATTGTATAGATGTGAGTATACGTATCTATATGAATATAATTTAATGATTCATACAACAGCGATACTGTCACTAGCATAACCAAGCAAGCATCGATTACCCAGCTTAGCTGTAATAGGAGAGTGGCACGCAACTACGGAAGCCGGAACGTAAGAGAAAGTTGACCACGACCCCCGAGAGTTAACATCAACAACTTGTGACGTATGGTAGTTGATTCGTCTATATTTACTACAACACCACCATCACCATCACCATCATCATCATGTATAATGTATAACGTATAACGTATAATATAACGTCTGCTCGTATCGTACCGTATCATATCGGTCTGTACGCATGTGTGTAACATGTTCCATAAGAATGTCAACGAATAGTTATGTGAGCGTTGAACTCGAAAAACAAAATACTTTATTTCGTTTAAATTCAATCTTTTTACCGTTGAATTAGAAATTATTTTCAGTATTGTCTATGTTTCTGTTTTTTATTTTATATTTTATAATTATTGTAGATAATTTATGGATGTAAATTGAGGTCACTGTGATTTAGAGGCTTTGCTTGGTGCTTGTTGGTATGGATACTTCGGTATAAAGAAGGAGAGAAATTAAAGAAGAAATAGAAATTGCTATGCAGTTACATCTGCGCGTGAAATGGAAAAGTTTTTTACTTACCCTCGTGAGTCCGATTTCAAGCGAAAGTGAGGACGGTTTAACAGTTTGTTTAAGTTTAATTCTATTTTCTATTTGTAAATCCAAAAATAAAAAAAGTTAAAAATTGTGAGCTGTTTTTTTAATTTTTTTATATTCAATAAAAAAAGTACAATTTCAAAATTTTGAGCTTTTAATAATTATTTTTTAGCAGGGATAATTTTTTTGGAAAAGTTCAGATTTTACTAGAATTGAATTTTTGGACTTGAAGCGATTTTATATTAAAATAAGTTCAAAAATTTTTATCGTAAATTGAACAAATTCATATTTTTTTAATACTCAGATTTTTAATTGTTCAAAAAAATGTTTAATTTATGAATATAATTTATCTGAATAAGTTCTAAAAATTTTTATCACAAATGACATTTATTGAAAAATTTTATGCTTTTTTGAAAAGTATTTAAAATAATTCAAAAATCCTATAGTATGTTTTAACTAAAAAATTCTAGTTATCATCAAGAAAATTGTTGATTATTTTGTTTGCTTTGAAATATTTCTAAAAAATTTATTTGTTTGCACGTACACAATTATTGTTTATGACACTTTTATTGCCTAAGTAAAAATCATGATTTCTAAATCTAAAATAAAAGCGCAATAAACAGAGATTAAATTTGTAAAAAATGAAATCGTCAATCAGCGAAATAATTTCAAATCCTGTGTACTAATACAAAATAAAATGCAAAGAAGATAATATTTTTCAAGTACAAGTTATGCAGATGTAATTCATTTTTCAACGTATCAGGATTCTCTTGAAGAATTTCGTTCCGCTTTCTTGCCCTTTCGGGCCGTAACTCCTTCTGTTTGCGTTTTAGCATAATAATGATAACATAATAAAAACAACAATGCAAATATTATTACCAATTAAAAAGTGATTTCACTTAATAAATTTATTGTCAACTTTTAATTTCTATAATTAAATAAAACTATCATTCCATTGAGAGTTTCGTAACCAATGTCACCCGTGTCCTAGATCCGCGAAACTTTTTAAACAATAAGACACAAAACTCCAACGGTAACAATAAATTTATAAGTACAAGTAGCTATTGAAAACTTACGTTCTCGATAATTATATTAATACAATAAATTTCATAATATTTTTATTTTTTATCAAGGACATCGACCTCATGTGTGATTTTCAACCACGTGAATCTGCTGATTTACCGGATTTGCCTTCGTAACCGCTGACCACAAGTGTACTGTATACTTTTCTGACAAACAATTATTATTTTTATTATTACTTACAAACATCAACACTTTTACTCGGCTAAATTACAGCATTTCCCTTATTAATTGTAGTCTACGTCAATATAAATTTTTTTTTTTTTTTACACGAAACATAAAAAACTCTGCCGATGAAAGTTAATTAAGAAAAATATATATTTATGTATCATATCTTTGAAAATACTTTTGATATAAAATATCATTTACGGTATAGGATTGCTATCTCTCCAAACAAAGAAGTCTATTTTTATTTTTCGCCTCATAAAAATTTATATTATTAACAGTATATCTTATATTTAGATATTATGAATACATTTGTTTGCAAATATTTTTTTTTTAAGATCGGCATAAAAAAATTTGGATTCACGCTTTTTAAATTTAAATAAAATTTTTTTTTTACTTATAATAAAAGCTAAGAAATAAATTTAATAATTTTCTATTAAAATTAGAATGATATTAAGAATTATTTCCATAGTAGACAAAATAATCTATATGGCGACAAAACAGGCAGCAATCATCCTTATCCTTTAAGCGAGGTAATAAAAAAAAAGTCATAGAATGTAAACTGATATTAAATAATCATGAAAAAGCTTTCTAGATATTCAAAAATTCAAAATATTGTAGGTAAAAATTCAGGCATTGGTGACAAGCGAACTCCATAATATTTTAATTCGTAAGAACTTGGGTTCGATTCCTGGCGGCATTAGAATCTAATTTTTTTTTTTTTTTTTTTTTTTAAATTGAAGGGATATTTAAACTATTTTAACAGAAAATAATCTTCTATTTAAATGAAAAATTTTAACATTAAAAAAAAAATTTATAGTTTATAATTTAAATAAATAATGAAGGATAATTAAAAGATTAAATTGATGCAAAAACGAATAAGAAATAATAAATTATTAGAATTATCAAAAGTCCAAGTAAAGTGTTATTCCCTCGTTATGGAACGTTAACTAGTTATGAAATCGACTTACAAGGTAATATACAACAAATCTACGAACACACGTATATTACTACGGAACGCTTTCGCGAGCGCTCTCGCATCTCCGAAGAAAGTTTCCAAGTAAGTGCATTTGTGCATTCGAAAGTCCCTGTTTTCTTCTCATACATCGGTATATCTATACCCTCCCCCTACACAATAATTACTTTATTATAACTTATAACTGTTATTAAATATTAAGTATAAAGTACTAGTACTGATACCGATACTAATAATGTAATTTTCTTAAGTAATTTAAAGATACAAAAAATGAGTGTAAGAGTCGGAGCTTTTTTAGTTGTTTTTTTTTTTAATTTTCTCAGTAATCTGCAAGCCGGTAATAATTACGAGGGTATTACGATGTATATGTTGTGCAGTAAACATCATGAACAATTGGCAACATCTTTAACGGATGCGTTCATTTGTTACGTCCTGTCGGATGTCAGAGTAACATATATATATTTACATGATAATGGTGGCGCCCTCTGCTCGGATTATATTATTAGGGGAGAGTATGTACTATAAATCGACGAATGATATGTATATATATATATATATATATATATATATATATATAATATGTAACGAGCACTCATGCGTCTTATTACCACAGACTCAGGACATTGGCCTTCCCCATTGCATACAGTTGTAGAGTTCCGAGTTAAGTTGAGAGTTTATGTAAGCGAGTTTTTTTTTATGCATATATATTTATATAAATGTATATGTATGTATAACTAACTGATTCTTTCGAATAGTCTAGAAATTCGGGGAGGACAAAAAATAGATTTTAGCCCTTGGATTTTCATCCAGAATTAATATTCAGAAGTCTCGGAGAAATTTTTAATTTTTCACTTAGGGATCAGGAAAAATTTTTTTTAAACTCCAGAATTCTGTAGTGCGTTGAAAAGTCAATGACCTGGAAATCTAAATAATAATTTTGTAAGAAGTTGAACGTTTTGCAGATGAAATGATAATAAAGATTTTTGGTCAAATGTTAAAGTTTATCTTCAAGGTCAAAGTTGATCTTAATCATAAATTATACATTCAATGAAAGATAAATTTCGTTACAGTTTACACTCTTCCATAATATCGAATAAAGAAATTCATAATTTTAATTTTATGAAATGGAAAAGTTTTAGCCGCGTGAGTCTGATTTGCGGCGAAAGTGAGGACGGCAGAAAAATAAGCAGTAAAATTTTTTTGCTTGTATGATATGATGATGTTGATTATCTAAGATGAGATTGTGGGAAAATAATTATTGGGGAAATTTAATTAGATCTTTCTTTAAGAAGAGATGAAATGCACACATAATTTTTTTTTATTTATTAATAATAACTTAAAAATTGAAAGATAATTTTTGTTCGCTTTGGTAAATTCAAAATTTTGAAATTTCAAATTTTTTAATGCAATACAAAAACTGTAATTATTTGAAAAAAATTTTAGAGCTTAGAAAAAATTTATCTTTTTATATTACTTCTTCAATAAATTTTTTCTGTAGTAGTAATTAATTTTCTTCAGTAATTACTTGTTGTAAATGAAATTTTTGATTAACTGTTTATCGGCACAATTGTAATTGGTATATTAAATAAATAGCGAGACACTAAATGGGAAAGTAGGTCGCAGAAAGCAAGGCCACTGACACTATGACTTGTTTACACTTATTTACAAGAGAGAATTTAAAACAATATTTTAGTTTGTGTTTTCTAAACATTTTTTTAAGTCACCTATATTTGAGTTTTGCTGCGTTTTGGAACTTCTGTCACATCAACCTTTCCCTGACTGAAATATTTAATTTAACTGCATAATTATAGTTAATTTAGCTCCAAAGTTGGATTAAAATATTTTTTGGTGTTAAATTAATATCTTTGATAAATGATTCTAGAAAGAAATTGCTAGCGTAAAGTGAAAATTGCAATAAGTTATATTCAAAAAATATTAATATTTATGTTAAAACTGGAAATAATTTTATTTCCATAATATTTCCAGTATGTTTCGTTATATGAATAGTAATTATTAATTTTCTAATTTCAATTTAATTATGCTTAAATTGTTGAATGTTCTATTTTTTAACATAAAAGTTAAAAATTTTCTGCAAAGTTTTCTGATATGGCCATGTGTAATTTTTAATTTCTCCTGATGTAACCATATATGGTTTAAAATAAAAATTGGCCATATGTCATATATTGCTATGCAAGAAAATTTTCAACGAACAAGTTTTTGAGATCTGACTATAATAATTTGTTTTAAAATTTGAGAAAAATTTTTGAACTCAAAAATACTAAAGAACTAATGCGTTAAAAGAAAATGATAATCAAGCTGGGCCATTGACTGTGTGTTCCTTCGTAACAAATTCTCTCTTGTGGAACACATCAGCTAAACTTTCACTCTAAAACCCAGAATATATATATGTATTGATATCTATATCTTTCTTTATATATGAGTGTCTTTGTTGAAGTGCAGGTTGGTAAGGTATAACATCACATACTTTTACCTCATTCAACTAAAGTAATATACTGCATATATATAGAGTAGAGATGATGGTGAACTGTATTACAGAGTATTTCACATTACATTCGTGTTATATTATTATTATACTCAAGTATATCATCCATACATACATGCATACGGCCTTTCATTTCTCGTGACTTTATTCTCGAGGCTGCGTGAATCTTCACTGTCAATGCCAAATTCCAAGGGGGGCAATCGACTACTTTCTAGATTGTGGTTCCGGCCCCTTTTTTTCGGCTAAGTGCAATGACCTGATGCCAGTGACATAATTTTACAATTGCCTTAATTTTTTCCTGCATCCGTTTTTGGACGGACTAAAAGATGGTTTGATAACCTAATTTCTGGTTGATGATGTTGGGCAAAAGTTTAGGATGATAGTTAACTCTTTTGATTAAAAAGAAATGATTGTTGTTGTTTTTTGGGGAATACTTTTGGAGATTTACTTTCAAAAATCTGAATACGATTATTTTTTTAACTTTCTAAAAAAAAAACAAAATGACTGACATTTAAAATAAAATTGAGTTTACAAGATGGTTTTTTTAATCGATTATTTGTTTCCATTATTTTTAAACTTTTTATTGTAACTAAATACTTACATTAACAACAAAAGACTTTTGATTTTTAGAAAAGTACATTGGCAGTATATTTAAATGCAAAAATTCTAAACATTATTGACTTACATATCTAGAGGTCAATACGAAAGTTTTTAATATTAATCGTATCTCTTTTTAGAGGTCGCCATTTTTACCAATGCAATTTTAATTAGATTATTGTCAGTACTCGGTGGAAATAAAAACCAGTTAAAGATAATACAAATATCTCGGCTCAGAGTTTCTTAAGTTCTCAGATTTGGACTTTATAGATTTATTGTAATTCCTCGAAACAGATTTAGGCAGTGACTTTACACAGAGTTCTCTTGTATGAGACTCTAGAGCTGGCTAAAAAAAAATCAGGTCAATTGATTGCGTCTTCTGGAAGATCCAACCTCGCATATCCGAACGGACTAATCGGGTTCATTGAACATAAAATCTTAATCTTAATTTTTATAATGAATCCTTAATTTAAATTACTTTCAATACAGTTTAACTTGTTTGTTAGAGTGATTTTGATGTCTAAGTACACTTGTTACTCTATATTATCGCAGCACATAAATTGTAGATGAAAGTTTAGGGGACTTACATAACTCGCGAAAAATTCAAAATTCAAAATGCTCTCACAGAGATGTTCTATAAAATTATTCTTACAAGTATTGTACGTCATTAAAGGTTGATGTTTTATAAAAAAAACATTTATTAATATAATTTCTATCAATGTTGCCAGTTAATAGGTCATCTACATGAAAATCCATTTACTAAATATAATTTATAAGAAAAACTGTATAAAGACGAATTTATAAATTTATTTAATGTTCATCGAGTTTATTTAAATTCAATAAAAACTTATTGTTTTTTCCCGTTATATCAATGTCAAATTATATTTAATTTTAATGGACCATTTTCTATAATAAAATTACCTTTAGAAGTAAACGAAAAAGTATTTATGAATAAATTCAAATAATTTTTCCATTTTTTTTAATTTCAATATTTTAATAAGAGAAAAACTATTAAGTTTTTATTCGAAGAAAATAAAACAGAAAAATTGCATCGAAGAGTTTTTTTTGTGCTGTTATTTTTCTAATAATAAAATTATTTAAATAATAATAAGTAAATAAATAAATAATAATCATTACTTTTTGAATAATTGTCGGACTTTTGCATAACAATAAACCAAATTATGGTATGGTTTTTTTAATCAATAATTTTTAAACCATATAAATTTATTATTATTGAATTATTTAATATAACTTATTGTAAATATTTATCATTGATAAATGACAGTAGTATGTCTGCATTGTGTTAGTTAAAAATCGAAATTGCGCCATCTAGTATGTTTTTAAAATTTTTTGCTTTTAATATAATTAGAATTTGAATTTGCGCGCGCAAGCGCGCCTTGACTATAGAGTTTGCATATATTTTCATGCTTATGATATATTCGACCAATCATGTTACGAATAGTTTGATATTGGGACTCTTTGACGATACTCTAACTTATGGAGACTATACACTCCATAAAGTACTTGAACAGACTGTGTGCCTCGTTCTTTTGCTGTTGAAACGTGAAGCTGTAGGTTAACGCTAATTTGTATCCAACCAGTAATTCTAAATTTTAAGTTTATTTGTTAATTCAAACTAAAATAAAAACTTTTAATTCGGAATTGATAAACTTACTTTTATAATTATCGGAATTTTTTTTTGTTTGAGTCGAAGGTTGTAAGTGAGTTATATATTTGATTATAAACTGCAAACAATACTAAGTAAGTACATAAATTTATCAAAATAACCATGAATTATTTTACCGATTTATTGCATTTCACCATTTCACAAAGTTTATGACAATGATTATTTAATTAAATTAAGATTATCTTTACTAACGCATAACGGTAACAGTTGTATTGATATTATTCATAGAATCATACTTATCATACATATCAATATGGCGGCGTGTAAATAGTTTGCTAGGAGCAACTTAGTAATCTAGTAGTACCAATGGCAGCTCCCTCTTTGCATGATTTTTACTTAAAATACACGTATACACGTATTTTTGAATGTATAAATTTTGATTTTAAGCAAAAAATTTTTTTTTTCAATTCGTCACAGTGGCTATCCCCCTTAAACTTGCAAAACTTATTTCTTTTGTTTGGAAAATTTATAATAGTAATATTGAATGTTTCTTTAATCTGTTCTAGAAATTTGAGGAGTGTGATTATTTCGTTGTCCTGAAGACAAGAAATTTTTGTTACGAAGATGATAGAAATTCTTTATGGTGCCAATAATGTGGAAGATTCATATCCAGAGGCAGAAAGCTCAATGGAAAGTAAACCAGTTATTCGTCTCCATTGCTTGAGAAAATTTCTGGAAATTAATAACAATCGATACGTACAACGTATTAGCCATGCAATACGGTATGAAGATACGGAATTGATTGATTCTTTGTTGAGTCAAAATTTCGACGTCTACAGAAAAGATTCTGATGGTAACAACGCTGTTTCCATTGCTGCTTGTTCATCAGTTAATACATTATTTCACAGTTCAACAATAGAAAATTACGGATTACTCGATAAACTGATCAAGCATGGCGGTAGCAGTAAATTCTGGGCTAATAGTTCAGACCTTATCCACCGCGTATTACTATGTAAAAAAGAACACGAGGCAATCAGGATAATTTTCTTTTTGATAAAAAGACATGCCAACATTCACGGGCCGTATGCGAATAAAATTATAAACGTTGTTGAGAAGCGTAACTTTGAAGATATTCTTAAACTTTTGATAAGAAATAATATCAACATTAATTTCATTAAGTATTCAAATGATCTTTTTTTTCACACCGTTGTCAAAAATAATAGTGCCGCAGATCGCACGGATTTTGTACAGACGTTACTTGATGGTGGTGTTGATATAAATGCTACAAATTCTTCTAATGAGCTAGCGATTGAAGTTTGCTGCGATAAATATAAGACAATATTGAAAAAACATATTGTAAATTTAATAGTTGCTGGTTGTTATGTAGCAAAAAAAAATTGCGAAGCCGTCAAGGATGATGACGAATTAATAAATCATCGCAACGAATGTGATACCGAAGTGTTAAAAATGAAAAGTGCTCCAATAGAAAACAGTAACATTACACTTGACAAAGTACTGAGTCTAAACATTCATACATTAGCCGTTCGACTTACGCATGCAGATTTAGACAAGCTTTCGTATTTCGAAATAAATACTTATCTAATTTATAGAGACTTATTATATTTTTTTTTTTTTATATTTTATTGCTAGTGTATAGGCATCTCAGCCCCTTTACACCCCAAGCCTTTCTCAACATTAATGATTCGCTTTGGTTATCTGCACTTGAAGGTTCGTTCGTGGG
Source organism: Cotesia congregata (assembly GCA_905319865.3). Lineage (NCBI taxonomy): Eukaryota > Metazoa > Arthropoda > Insecta > Hymenoptera > Braconidae > Cotesia > Cotesia congregata. The sequence goes on along the minus strand of CAJNRD030001123.1, from coordinate 4,250,890 downwards.
GCCGTTCCACCTCTTATTCGCGCGGGAGCTACCGCTTCGACCGCTTGTTGCGTTTAAGGAGAGGAACGGAGCCCTGTCGGCTGTGGCCCGACTTGTGCTTTCTGTACCGTATTCACCCTGAACCTTACCTTTTCAGGCTTGGAACAGAACCATGGGGAAACCACAGAGAAAACCCATGATAGTACAGTCGGAGCTGGGCTAAGTCTACAGTGATTGATAAAGAACTTCTCTTCTTTATCGACCACTGGAGCATTAGGTCCTACTCCTAGTGTACAGAGATCCCTCGGGCTAGCCAATGCTGACTAGAGTGGTCACTCAGTTAAGTTGTAGCTTAACTGAGTGATCGCCCAAGTCAGACGTGTGCCGCCCGGCTATCTCTGCCACTTGCAGAGGCAGGCAATGTAACATGTAACGCACATATTTTTTATGTTATAATAACTGAAAAATAGTGGTGCGTGCTGGGATCGAACCCGGGTCCCACTCTTTCGAAAAGCGAGCACCGAGCCGACCGAGCCATTGCCGGCCTTATAGAGACTTATTATATTATTGTTCGGTTTCAATTTAATTTAATTTTTCACAATTTTTGACTACAATTAAAATACTTTTTACTGTCATTGTGTTGATAGATTAAATTACCAAAAATGTATCATAGATTTGTACAAATGCTCTTTTAATTTAAGATAATAATTAAGAAAAATGTTATTTGTAAAAAGTTAAATATGAAATGTTTTATAATAAATTTTAATTTTTAGTTGATAACCACTTGATTGACAGGCTAACTTTTCCTGACTAAAAGAAAGAAAGTATACATTAAATAAACTTTATTTTTGTATTTATAACCTTGTTTACAAAAAATTAAGTGTTTAAATTTTTCGTCGGAATTATTAATAATTAAATTTTATTTATAAAAAATATAATTAACCTTCGTGTTTTCAAAAAATGGATAATATTTTAGAACATTTAATAGCTAATAAAATTTTATTCGACCAAGTAGAGCAAAATCTCCGAAATGGGTTTCAGCAATTTTTTGCTAATTTTAAAAAAATTTTTACATATTTAATTTTTTAGAATTTTAACTTATTTTTCTTTTCAGGATTAGTTAATGGTGAGATAATGGATGATTTTATTTTATTAGATGATGATTTGAATGGAGATCCCGCATTAGATGTACGTGGTGATGCTCCAGCTAGAATCCTAAATTTTTATGAAGAAGTGATTCCACAGTATGATGATGAGCAGTTTAAGTCTTATTTTCGGATGTCGCGAGAAGTTTTTGAAGTAAATTTCAATCAACATATTTTAATGATGATGTAACGAACGAATTAATTAAAATCACGAAAGACTCCTCAAATACATAAACCAAATATCTATTTCATAATCAAGTATGAAGATGTAAACAATTTTATGGTTTTTCTAACGAAATCGAGCGTTGCCTTTCTAATTTTTGGAATGGCTGGGCCTGATTGTAATAAAGATGACACCATATTATTACAGTTTCATAACCGGAACAAACCTTGAAAAGTGATCGGATCTAATTTTCAGATCACATCACTATATGGGGCAAATCATATAAAAGACCGAATTTTCGATCAAATAATGAGTCCAAGTTTACTCTTAGTAGTGCCCAGTTTCAAGCTTTGTTCTGTTGGCCCAGTAATTGTACTCCGGTTCCTCGCTGTTAGAGAAGATCCTTCTGGTTTACCTGGTACACCCTGATCCGGTCAAAAAGTTACCATAAACCTGAAGACCCCCATTTTATTGCGGCCCGACTCTAAAACCAGATATTGTGCTGTCTGCAAGTTTTGAGAGTCTTACCACAATAAAATAACAATTTCAATCGGCACCTCGGAAAACCCAGAGGTTAGTAATTAAAAATATATATAGTCTATCATCTCTAATATAGTAATTAAGTAAACAACAAAACTACCACATTCTGTAAACATTTTGTATTAAACTATTATTTTTCTTTGTTAATATATTGGGTTAAAAGAGAATCATTATTTATTTTATTTTATTATAAACCTGGTTACATCAAAATTAGGGAAGGTCAAGTGCATTTTAGAATAGACAAACTTCTCTCGAGAGGTGATTACCACCCGCTGCTTACTTTCACTATTTGAGTCCCCGAGTCAATATACATTGTCACGATTCTGACTCACTAATACATACCTATAGTAAAAAGGGACATCAATAAACGTATCTGTATCTTTACCGCTCGAGATACTCAGATACACGGTAATAAGCAAAGATAAACACTTTCTTTTATTCTCGTTAAAAATAACAACTATACACTAACAAAATTAACTGTCGATTGTGACAATGAGATTGGAATTTTGTGCTTTACATAACCGTAAATAAACTTTCAGGGACTGAGTAATATTATTGAGCAATATATCCGCCATCCTAATAATGCAATACTATTAGAAAAAAAAATTCTAATGACCTTGTGAGTTCTAGCTACTCCGGAAAGTTTCCGTTCTATAGCTGATAGGTTTAATTTTTCTAAAAGCACTGGACATTTAATATTTAAAGAAATAATAATTATTATATCAAATTATTTGCTTCCACAATTTATTGTGTGGCCAAATGCTGAGGAGTCTGCAGAAATTGAAAACGTGAGATAAATTATTTTTTAAAAATAAGAAATTATTAAAATTAATTTTTTCATGAAAACCCTTGGTGTCTGTAATTACATAACAATGGTTCCTCCAGTTATACTTGCAGGTTACCATAAAATTATTCATTTTTTTTTATTTATTAATTTTTTTATATTTGTTTTTTCGCGGTATAAACAAAAAAAAGTGTACTATACATTTATTTACTTTTTTACATCTATAGTACAGAAAATGTATAGTACGTTTTAAGCTTCATACAGCGGAAGCCAGTGTGTCCAACATTAACTTATTGTAAGATAAACCTAGCCCTGCTCAGAACTTAGTAAACCTGAACGAGCCCAATGATTCATTTCTATGATTTATATATATTTTGACTTAATTTAAATAAATTTTGTTTTTTCTCATCGATCTCTTATTTTGATAGTATGTTATTTCAAGAAGCCTTTTTTTAAACAATTAAAATTTTTATACCTTCAAAAGTTACCACAAGAATGAAATAAAAAAAAATGGAATTTCTTGCATTTTCTGATGCAATTGCATAAAATTTTGTTTGAGTTATATTAATATTAACAAGCTGTATTATTTTCGGCTGGATTTATTTATATTATGCCCAGCATATCAAAATTGGGTTACCGATAAGTACATTTTTGATGAAGTATTTCGAATTGGCGATAAAACGATTCAATAATTGATTTTGCTGAATAATTACAAGAAGAGAATAGTAATTATAATTAATATTTAAAAGTTCAATAATTAGTAACGAATTTATGAATAAAATATAAGTATAATCTAAGAAATGCTAAATTAATTAACAAATTGAAAATTACTTAGACGAGTGAATCTCCAAAGTTTGATCATTAGTAAGTTCAAGACGTACGGAGGTTCCGATAACTAAGTCATTAATTAATATATCAAATATCGCTATTATTATAATTATTGTTACAGTAAGCGAATAATAACAATACAGTTTGCTTCCAAAGTATACATATAATAATGCTTATGCTGTTTCCGTGACGGCAATAATATAACTGATACTTGCCGTAAAGTTTATATTAACGCGTTTCTCTGTTTTGCTCGACTGATCATGTTCATCCGACTGAATTAATCAGATATCATTCATCCTGACAAGTACGTCGTTCATAATAACTTTGATTAGTGTAATCACAAATTATCTTATTTAACTAAGTTTGTTTTATTCTCCGGTAATTTATTTCAGAGTGAAAAATTTTTTTTTGTTAATATAATATTAGGAGATTCTTAACCATATATTAAGTATAAACTTTTTTATTATTAAAAATTTTATTTTTGAGGTCCTTTATTTTTTGAAAAAAATCTTGTCATTTGAATTTTAAAAAAGTTTGGTAAATCCAAAAGTGCACGCTTCATAATCTTATTTTTTAAAATAAAATATAAAAAGCAAAATAATAAAAAACAGAAAATACTGGTTTAGTGGCGCCATAACTGCAAGGTGAGGAAAAAAAATACTATAATAAAATTCATAGATAAAAACACAAAAAAAAATCCACAGTCATATATTAGTTTTTTATAAATAATAATTTAACGACAGTGAATTGAACGCTCATATTAACTAAGAAATTCCGTCGTGTGTTACTTCAGATAATTAAAAAACAATTATTCCGGTACGATCATTTTATCGACCAATTTCCCTGCCACATACACCCCTTCATACACGGACGTCCAAAAAAGATTATGTTTAATGTTATTATTTATTATGTTAAACAAAAAAATTGTTATTGAAATATATTTTATGTGCCTGAAAAATTATTTAACTTGACATAAGTACTCATTTTAACCTGAAAGTGCGATATAAATAACAAAAAATCAATTTCAGTTTCGAGAAAACTGCTTTTTTCGAAATGTTGAGAGTAGAGCACAACCTCAATGCTTCGCTTATGAGGCGTGCAATTCGAAAAATCTTATTATTTTGATTTGAGATAACAATTTTCTCATCAAAAAAATTGATTCTTCATTTATTTTTTATATTTTTTATGAATTAAAAAAATTTTTTTTTAATCAATCCATGAAAAACATTTATGAAAATAATTACTTTTTTCATTTGAGTTAACTTAATAATTTTTATTTAATATACTTAAAATTTAGGTTCTAAACCTCAAAAAATATTATTTTCATTTCCATTTCGTTAAAAAAATAAAAGCTTGATATGAGCTATTCAATAAAATTAATACTAAATATTTTTCTCATCTAATTTTGCTTTGTGATATTTTTTTTTGAAAATTGGAATTCAAATGTTGCAAAACTTTTATTGTCCAAAGGTACATTTCGTTGAAATTCACAAAAAAATAAAAAAACAAATAGCACAATTTTTTTTGTTCAATTAAAGTTGACGATTATTAGTTTTTGATTTTTTGTTGAGCAAAATCTATCAAAAAGTCAACATTTTTTTGTGACGCTAGAGTAGTGTAATTTCTCATATAATAAATGTCCCAAATTTTCCGCAACAAATTCCCATCACGCTGAAGAACGTTAATTTTTGGCAGAACAGAAACTGGATAAGTTTACGAAAATAATAATAAATTAAGTTCTTTACTCTCTCGAGATAATATACAAGGCTTTAAAAGATCTTTTGATCTTTTATACACACGATTTAGTGACTCGCAGTACCACAAAAGAGCATTCAGCGGTTAAGTATGCGAGTTTTTAGTTTTTAAATATTTAATTTACATATTCAGGCTCTTTGTTTTTATATACTTGTAAACTCATACTTTTTCAAACTTAGTTTACATTTGTGAGCTAAAGTTTATGGTAAAGATGATGTTTTAATCTGACACACAGTTTTGGTGAATTTAATTATAAGCCATGATATAATTAAATGTATTTTATAAGAGTCGTTGGAGCCAAAGCCAAAAAAATAATTGGATTTCGGTGAATAACGATTATTTATTGCCGGAGATTACACTAGGTTAAAGCACGCATGAGCAAAAAACGCGACTGAGATATACCTAGGACAGGTCAGTGACAACGCAAGGTCGTCTCGATATTTTTTCGTGCTAAAAGTTCGTCTGTACTATAAAACCGCCCCAGAAAAAGTTATCTTTTATATTTGCAAGAGAAAAATGAATTTTTTTTTTATTAAATTTATTATCTTATATTTAATTTGAATATATTTAAATTAAATCCTGTTCGGTTTCATAAAAACGCATTCATTAATTTTATTATTTTTATAATAGTGATTTAATAAATGGTACTTTTTTGTTGCTAAAATTCTACCTACTACGTAGTAAATATTATTTCTGTTATGATATTTTGAGGCTGCAAAAAATATTTTATGACAAATAAAGTTCTTAGTAAATTATAATTGGTCAAAAACTTGATTTTATCAAAAAAAAAATTAAAACTTAATAAAAGTGTTGAATTTCAATCTGGTTGAAAAGTTTGTTTGGTTTATTTTTCTCAACGGTGACTGCAAGACTCATTTAGTATTTATTAGCTATATAAATCAAAAATTGTAAATTTTAGTAAATCGATAAATTAATAACTAAATTCACCAGTGTTTTTCAAGTGAAATTTTGCCTTCCAAAAATTTTTATTTGCTCGAAAAGTCTCAATTTCAAAAAATAGAAATTAACGTTTTAATTATCACAAATAAATTATTTTTATTTCGATCACTACTAAAATTATTATTAAATTTATAAAAAAGCTTTTTTCTGTAAAAAATTTCAAAATCTCCCAAAAATTAAATTAAAACATGTTTTATTATTATTAAAGAAAAAAAGATTAAAAGTAGAGTGGTCTTTCGCATTCCGGCTCCTGAAATATCGATAAATAAATAACTTGATGCTTTTTATATAAAAAATTCATCTATTTTTATCTTTATAACTTCGTTTGAAAACATCTTATAAATTATCGGTAGTATTTTGTTAAAACCGGAGATTTGCATGTCTACGAAAAATTTTAATGGTTATTATTAAAATAAATGACTTTCATTTATAGTTAATATAAAATAAAAAAAGTTTGGAAAATCCAAAAGTGCACGCCTCATAATCTCATTTTTTAAAATAAAATTGATTAAAATTAAATATAAAAAGCAAAATAATAAAAAACAAAAAACCATGGTTTAGTGGCGCCATAATTCTAAGGTGAGGAAAAAAACTATAATAAAATGTATAGATAGAAATAGAAAAAAATCCACAGTCATATATTAGTTTTTTATAAATAATAATTTAACGACAGTGAATTGAACGCTCATATTAACTAAGAAATTCCGTCGTGTGTTACTTTATAGATAATTAAAAAACAATTATTCCGGTACGATCATTTTATCGACCAATTTCCCTGCCACATACACCCATTCATACACGGACGTCCAAAAAAGATTATGTTTAATGTTATTATTTATTATGTTAAACAAAAAAATTGTTATTGAAATATATTTTATGTGCCTGAAAAATTATATGACTTGACATAAGTGTACTCATTTTAACCTGTAAGTGCGATATAAATAACAAAAAATCAATTTCAGTTTCGAGAAAACTGCTTTTTTCGAAATGTCGAGAGTAGAGCACAACCTCAACGCTTCGCTTATAAGGCGTGCAAAATTATGCGAGAAAGTTTTTTGATTTTTGTTATAAATTGTAATTATAAGTTTGATGACAATATAAAATTATAAAAATTTTGAATATTTGAAGGGCATATTTATATTTTAACTTAAACGGTATTTTCATAATTAAATTTGGTATCATGAGAAAGTTTTTGACGTGAATTTGAGCTTGAGGTTTACGATGTTATATATTTTTTGATGATAGGGTAAAAGACCCCATTAGTGGCGGATACCCCCCACGAAAAAAGTATATATTCTGGAATATATTCTGAAATATATTCTAGAATATATCCGAGAATATATTCCGAATATACCCCGTTTTGCCCAAGGAATATATTTCAAAATTATATATACCTGAATATATTCAGTATATATACGATGGATCAGACTATAGACCAGAGAAAAATTTTGAGTAAAACGGAATACAAGTGAGTGCATGCCCATATATTCCGGAATATATTCCTCGGGCAAAACGGGGTATATTCGGAATATATTCTCGGATATATTCTGGAATATATTTCAGAATATATTCCAGAATATATACTTTTTCTGTGGGGTACCCCATTACTGACACTTTCTTTGATTTTGGTACTTATTCAATTAATTAAATCACTAATTTCAATAATAAATATATTATTTATAATCTTTAAGACTTTTTCATCGAAAAAATTTTTAATTTTTATTCCAAGTAGAACATTTTTTCATTGAAAGAAAAAGTGCCACTAATAGGGGTTAAAGGTGCCACTAATGGGGTCTTTTACCTTAGTCAATTTTTTGTTAACTTGTTGGTTCTGCAAGTTTGTTCCGTCGCATTGATCCATTGAATTATTGTCAATTGATCCTATCATGTCCATATTATTTTTTAAATTTATTAAAAAAGTACCCAAACTATCTATATTGTAATTAAAAATATTAAAAAATAATTAAGTTTTTTCATTCCATAGTTCCATACGCTATTCTCGTTAGTCACACAGTGGCAAGTTGCTATTGATTTATTATTTTTATTCCATATGACAATCATTAATTAGTGCAAAAATATATCCCAGTATAAACTTGACTTGTTGTTTGTAAAATTTTTCCAGTGTATAAATAAAGAATGACAAAAAAAAAGTAAATGAATAATGAATCCTATTTGATACTTATAGTAAGCAACTTGAAACTTACATTGAACCGTATTAAAAGTATAGAGTATATAGGGAAAATATTGTTAATGACATTATTTTTTAATAGAATCATGTGGGATGTTAATGGATATGTCGAGAGGAATCACTGAGACGGAAATAACTCCCGGGAAGACATAGGTCATCAACTCTTGCTGTCGTATATTCATTTAGCTACTCGTGTCTCATGTCAAGAGCGTTATGGTAACGCCTCATATCCACCTCTCTTGCCCATATCGTTCTCATATCTATTTTATATTATATATATATTATACATCATACATTACACATATTATAACACTACTAGTAACATAACGCAATGACTGCTGTAATCTATTGATAAGAAATGGTCTCATTGCGACCGCATTACGTTTCAAATCTTTGCTTCTAGTTACTATGTGTGCAGCAATAACTAACTGCAATCACAATTGTATAAAACACACTCAGTTCTACTATCTAAAAATTCACGAGTCTATTTATAATTAATAATGAATTAACGATAAACATGACAAAGAAAAAATTAATTTATTAAGAATAAAAATGTTTTTAATAAAAGTCATCTTTTATTTGTAGATTAAAAGGTTTATTAAAATGAATTATTTTTATAAGTTCAGTTAAAGTGATTGATAATTAAATTATGCAGCCAATACATTTGGATTTGAATGTAATTGTTGAATGTATAAGTGAAGGCAAAGAAAAGAAATACGATTTATTTATAGAATTTATTGTTTCTTTTAATTTTTTAATTTTATTGAGCAGACAATCATTTCCTGCGACACGTCATGAAATTCCGGTGTTGCATCCGTCTTGAACCCACTTATAAATCTTGATAAAATGATACATGATAAAGCTAATCAGAATCAGTATTTAGTTTTTTTTTTTATTTTTCACTTAAAATAGAAAAGCGATATTGATGCCGATATGAGGCATCATACGTTAATAACCATTGAATAATATTTTATTTTAAAAATATACTTGCATAAAGAGAAAAATATTGTCGGAATGATAAAAAAGTATCGCTAATCTGACTATTCGCCGTATACTGATTTTTTTTTAACGATATGCCGTATAGCCAATTCAGCTATATACAATGTTTTCTTACTTTCCTAGCGGTGGATCAGATCATTCAAATAACGTATAATCATTATTTTACGCGTTAAATTTAGTTAAAATCAGCTACACAAAATATAGTGATAGTATTTTAAAGCAGATCGTTTTTCAGCAAGTTGATATTATTGACCGTAAGAATTATTAACTAACTATAACAATTTTTGACAATATAATATCGTATTACTATAGTAGAGAGGTCTAACGTCTGGATTACTTTATAAGTTGCGGAAATAAAGAAACTACTCAATTTTAAATTTCTTATTAAAATATTATTAAAAATTTTTAAAACTCGAGTTTCTATAAAATTTTGATATTTTTGATGAGATCTAGAAAGCTACTCTTAAAAATAAATTTTTATATAAAAATGAAATGGTTCATAATTTTTTCAAAACATACAATGATATAAAAAATTAAGTTAATTCAAGAGAAAAAACTTTAAATCAAGAACATCATTTTTTAAATTTAAACCATCTTCAATCAAAGAGAAAATTTTTTTCAATGAAGTAAAATTTACATAAGCTGAGAAAAAATTCTTAGTTCAAGAAAATGTGATTATTTATTATTGTACACTAATAGAAAATTTATGTTGACTCAAGAGATATTTTCTTGATCTAAGAATTTATTTTGGAAGACAAATGATTATTTTGCTTTAAGAATTTTTTGTCTTGATTTAGATTTTCTTGGCTTAAAAGCTATATTATCTTCAATCGATACATTTAACTTTTTCAATCAAAATAACATTATCGTTTAAAAAACTTAAAATTATTCATCAAAGTATATTTCAAAAACTAAATAGTCTTTAATTGTTATCCAAAAAAAATTATTTCTTGGAAATAAGTAAATTAATGACTCAAAAAAAAGCCATTCTTAACACAAGTCGGTAACATCTTGAATCAATGTTATCGCCTATCTTGAACCAAGAGACAAAAATTCTTGAAAGAAATATTTCTATATCTAGTTTCAAGAGTTCAAGTTTTGAAGAAAAAAAGTTTCTTGAATCAAGATTGTTTTGCTATCAGTGTATGATTTAAAAACCAATAAATTTACATAAACTATATTCTTGAAGAAGATTCATATAAATATACAGCTTTTTGACCGAATTAATTTAACTCCTCCTCTTTAAGGTTTTTCAGAATTCAACTAATTTTTTCAGAGTTGTTACAAAATTTTCATTGATTTTTCCTTTTTCTTTAAATAAAGTTGACTCCATGATTTTGTGTTTAAATTAATTGATACTTCTCAGAAATATTGTCATGATAAGAAATCAAAAATTTCGTAATTAACTCGCGATAAATTTGCAGATTTATTCCAGTTTTCATATATTTAAATGTTATGAATCTCTAAAGCTCAAAAATACAAACATACCATATTTTTTAGCTCAAAAAACTTCTCAAAGTAGATCAATACTTTCATGTAAAGTAAAATAATTCAAAATTTTGGTAATATTAATTTTTCTTATAAACTTACTAAAAATAATTCAATGTAAAATAAATCAATTTAAGTTAATAAAATCAAATTGAATTAACTACGATTATACAGTATTTATCAAAACCTTGGATCGATAATTGATGGGTGTGTGATCTTGATCTAGATCGAATTATCCAAAAAGCTATTATTACGAATCAATTTTGAAGTAGAGTTAAACTGTTGATATGTTTAATGAATCGCAATTGTATGGACACAACGGCATTATGCAGAAGAAAACCCGAGGATAAATGAACAAAGAACTCGGCAACGACGGCGGGTATCAAGGTTGTAAGTTTTGAAATACGCATCTATGCCTATGTTTGTTTGTGTTAATGTTAATATGTATATATGTATGGATAAGAGTGTGTAGGTATAAATCAGAGAGTAGAGTACATTGAAGATGACATGAGGGTGAGTGAGGTGGAGATCTCAGTGAGAGCTAGAGCGAGAGCGAGAGTGAGAATGAGAGTAAAAGTGAGTATGCCCTCACTGAAATAATTTGGCCACTGCCACCAAGAGTGTGGGCAACGACCCCGCAAGCTCCGCGAATTTCTAGAGTCACGCCAAGGTCGATGAATTTGTAGCTATCTATGTAATACTCATTTTCTTTATTCTTATCTTCACAAAGTTATATTGCATTTCGCTGTTTATGTATTTAAGTATTCAGTATCCGGATTTTTTTTAATTTTTTGGAGTTTCAATAAAAAATAAAGAAATTAATTTGGTTAAATTTTTTTCTAAAAATCATTTTTTCCCTTCACGTCTGCAAAAAATAGAATAATTTGTAAAGAACAATTTTTTTTTTAATTTTAATTTTTTCAATTAAAAAAAAAAATTTTTTTTACTGTCGTACTTTTCTCAGAACGTTACTTTTCAAGTGTAAAAAAATTTTTTGATGAAAAAACAAATTAAAATAGGAATTATAAATACTTGAATGGTTTATCTTGAGTTTTTCCATAATTTTTTTCACATTATTACTTTTTATTTACTCTTTTTTTAATTGCATATCTCAACATAACTTGCCTTAATTAAATGATTACCCTTTTTAATTAAATGATCACACTTTTTACAAAACCTTGGTTGCTCCGATATCGACTTAATACGGTCTTTTTGTGAACGTGCTATAATATTAGACTTTTGACGTCACTTCAGCCTATCTAAATCCCTACTTTCGTACATGTATAAATCAGTTTCAATTTTTAAAAAGTGAAATTAAAATCAACAATCATCCAAAAATTTTTTTATTTTTATTAAATAAATAAATGCCTAGAAAAATATTTTCCATCAATTGCATTCATACACTAATAAAAAATAGAATTGAATTTATTGATTTATGCCAAAGCTTTCACTGGCCAAATGTCAAAGGAAAAAAAAAATATACATTATGTGAATACAATACAAATTAAAATTTTTTAGTTTTAACAGAATTATTAGAACTTATATATACTTAAACATGATAAAATTAGAGTAACAGTAAAAATAATATTGGATATAAATTATTGCTAATATTTTGCAACATTCATAGTTTTGATTTTAATGATTTAACTGAAATTTAAGTTTACAATTTAGATGTCTAGATTAAAATTGTTGCAAATTTTGATAACTTAAAATTAACAAAAATCAAGAATAAAAATTGTTGAATCGAGAACGATTTCTGAATTTACGAATATTTTTGCTCAATTCAAGACGATAAAACTTTTAGTTTATTTATCTTGAATTGAATGAATTTTTTTATCAGTCTAGATTTTTAAATTTTCTACAATTGGAATTTTTTAATAATTATTTTGTTTAAAAAAAAAACTTAAAAATTTTAAATATCTGTTAATTTCAGTGTAAAAATTAAGTATAATATTACTGATAACGATTTTTAATTTAATATCTGCGCAGTAATAAATTTTGCGTCATTTTGTACACAAATTTGGTGTAACAATACAGATTTTTGTGTAGTTATAAGGTAATTATCAAGAATATATGTTCTTAAGAAAAATTTTCTCAATAGGAGTATTTTTTTTTGTCGGTGTACAAAATTTTCTTATTAATTTATCTAAAAAATAAAACTCGCATTTATTATTTACTTCATTACTCCAACAAAATTACCAATTACTTATACAAATACCGAGTAATCGACGACGTAGTGCCGTCAATAAAAACACGACACAAAGGATATGGGATTTGTTATTCTCTTCATTGCATAATGCTCATTCGTATAGTATCAACATGTTAGTTATTATTATTCACTGTGGCTCTATTCACTCTCTCTTTCATTTATCCGCAGCCGGCTAATAATTCCTCCATTATTTATCTTACAACATACAAGATACAACTCTCAACTCGACATCCTATCCACTGGCTATTCCTATCCAGCCAGTCTACACACATAGCCGTCGCCGTATTATACGTAGTCGAACGTGTATGTAGTAACAAAAACCAGATAAAACATAAAAACAAATAAAACTAAAACGCAGACAAAAAACTCGGACAAAAAATGATGCGAAACAAAAATGAAACTAGCAAAACCTAGCCTAACTAGTTCTTTGTTTCTCCATCTCGGGGTTCGGGTTCCCCCTCTATACCTAGCAAGCTCAAGGCTCGCTCATCCCAATCTCAAGTTCACGGATTATTCGCGAGTCGAGTGACTGCATCATCACTAAAAAGATGCGCATGACGAAATAATATTATTATTGCGAATGAGACGGCAATACTTTTTCAGCTCCCACTCCCACTCTTATCTTTTTCTGTATCTGTACTGGTTTTATTTTTATTGGCAAAAAAATCAGTCGGTGATGTTGATGATCGCTCCCATCTCCGTCTCTGTCTCACACACACAGACTTACTCTCAGCACAGACGTAGGTTGCGAATTTGTCCTGCATAGGGGGCATCGGGACATTACCCGGGTGACCTTGGCGGGTTGGACTCGCCCGCCACACCGTAAACGCTTAGCCTTAGCTACATGTTTGTTCAACACGCTCGAGCCATTGCACCTTGCTCTATCATCAGCATTTAAACATTTTTTTATTACACTTTAAACCTTTTTTCCCTCTCTTACTCTTTCCCATTCCCACAATCTTTAATACGCATAATCTTTATAATACAATGTTATATATGTATATAGTATAATATAATATAATATAATATAATATAATGTAATGCAATGCAATGCAATGGATGTGTATTTTTAAATTATTCAAACACAAAGAGACGTTCATCGACACGTATGAAGCTTATGTCAATGTTATGCTAATATTAATAAATTTAACAGGCTACTGTACTCTCTTTATATTTATCCATTTATTGTTTCATTTTCATTAATAAGTATTTTTATTGCTATAATTACAAAGACATATTGACTAATTATATTTTTATGTATGTTAACATTTTTCTGCTTTTTAAAATTTTATAAATGAAAATTTATTTTGTAAAATTGTTAAAAAATTTTTTAGGAAAATAGATTTTTTTTAAACTAAAAAATTTCAAATATTTTTTACGACCTTAGATATCTTTAACTAATAATTAAAATTAATTTCAAGCCTCACAGTTTGCCTAGAAAAAATTTCTAGCTTATTTGTAGAGCGCCTAGGGCGAAATTAGGAAGGTCTGGGTTCAATTCCCAGCTTGGTTCCCATCTCAACATTTTTTCAAAGTTCTTCGCTTACTATTTCTATGAAAATTACTTATTACATTTTTTCTAAGTTATCATTTGCTTTTAATTAATTTTTAATATAACTTCAACTAATAATACTTATTACAGATAATTTTAATCTTTCTCGGTTATTAGTATTTAATTTAAGTAAGAATGGTATTGGATAGTTATAATATATACGAAGTGACGAATTATTGCTTTGATTTTTATTGAATATAAAATTTTACATTTACATTTATTTGAATATATTATTAGGCAGACTGCTAAAATGCTTACAACTAAATTATTTATTATTAAAAAATTTTCTTGTTAGTTTCTGGTTGCAATGAAATTTTGATAGAACTGTTCAATAATGGAGATAAAATAGTAATTTTTAGTATTTCATTGCAAAATAAGAATTTTAAAAAACTTAAATTGAAGTTTATTTTTAAAGCTTGATACGATATTTTTAAAATTTTTTCAAATAATAATAACTTTGAAAGAATTTCGCAAAACCTAAATGCATTTTCAATTCAGGTATAAATTTTTATTAAAATGATCTATCAATGCATTATTTGAAAAAAAAAAAAAAAAATCATATTCGCAATTAAATTGACTTTTTCGTCTTGATAAAAGTTTTTTTTAACTTAAAAAAATACCGAAAAAAATTTCTCTATCTCATTTATTTTATTTACTATTGATAAAAAAATTTATTGCTTAAAATATTTAAAATTCATGCAAAATTTGAATCACAAGAAATTTTTCAGGAGATTTTCTTTGTTTGCTCAAGAATTAAAACAATAAATATTAAATGTCATCGCTGAGACATTGGTTTACAACAACTCAGAAATTCAGTCATTTATTACTATAAAATATGATTAAAAGTGAGTTTAAGCAACTCATTCATCCGTTATCTCGCATTCACAGGATGTTTTCAGCCGTTTTCTTTTTAATTTGATGCTAAAATACTTCATCATATAATATAATCACATTATACATGGCACGTCGTAAATAAACAAGTATATATAACATTAAAATTAACACTAACAGATTAGAGAATTTGCTTTGACGCAACATCATGTACTTACGCTCGCGATATGATAGGAAGTCGCGGATAAATATAAAAAGAAAAAACCAAAATAATAATGAAAATAAAAATAACAATAATGCCTGCAAAAAGCTAAAAAAGTGAAGTCGGTAGAGTCGATACACTACAATCACAAACGAGCTCGATGCACTTTCGATGAGAAGGCCAAACGTCCGGACCACATTCTTCCTACGTGAGATCATCAATGCTTTTGCGTCCATTGTTTTTATTTAACATCTGAAAAGTTATCCCAACCATTTAATCTTTTAATTATTTCATCGTGATGCACTGCTTCGTGTTAATTAATTATCTCTTAAGTACTCATAATACTAATGATTAATTATGATCAAAATAAAATAAAATCAAAGTAAAAATTTTGAAGTTTATTAATTTTAAATAAATTATAAAGATAAATAATTATAGTTAGAATTTTTTATTGGTTTCAACAATTCTTTTTTTCAATTTATACACTCACACGAAAAAAAATAAATAGTAAATGCAACATGAGGCAGTATTGGTAAAAAAACATGATGAAATCATGTTGCAGTCACATGAGAAAAATCATGTGGCAGCAACATGATTTTCATGTAGCCCTAATAGCATAAAATTGTATATAATTTGAATGAACAAAGATATCGTTCACAAATTGTATAATTCGATAATTTACTCTTATTGTCATCTGCAATATTATAAATCCTAAAAAACCTAGTTACTTTAGAATAAATAATGTTTCTTAAACATAATTATTTAGTTGTTGCAGCTTAATTTTGTGCTAATAAGGCTACATGAAAATCATGTTGCTGCCACATGATTTTTCTCATGTTATCGAAACATGATTGTCATGTTGCTGCCACATGATTTTTCTCATGTTACCACAACATGATTGTCATGTAGCCGAAACATGATTTCATCATGTTGCATTTACTATTTACTTTTTTCCGTCCATAGAAATGTTAACATTTTTTCAGAGAAAAATTTTTAAATCAAAAGCTTATTTGTTTTATTGAAAATTCTCCAAAATAATTTTCTCAATTAAAGATTCCCGTAATCAAATTAATTTTTCTATCATCCAGCCATCGATTTAATCATGACTATATCCATTTATCCAAACGATTAAACATCATTGGTATCAAAGTGTTCCATTTAAATTTGATACCTTTCACTTCACACTAAATTACCAATGAAATGATTTAAAATCAGGCCTCTCTTTGTCCATCGACGATCCTCTTAATCCTGCGGGCATTAAAACTGATTTTATTTAGTTAATAATTAATTAAACCAGTACCCCACATCAGTCCATACTAAAAGTTGCTTATTATTAGTTAACAAAAAAAATTACAGCAGCTGTTAAGAGTTTTAAGTCTTGCAAGGACTTGGTAACATCTCTCTTGACTTCTCCACCGTGTGCCGGAGGTTATTTATAAATATGCAACGATACAGCCGACGGACCTTCGCTTTTAGTCGTGTATCGATGTATATGTAATATATAAAACAGGGATATATACATATACGTATATGTTTAATTGTAAGAGGGTAGAGAGTGCGTTCTAACTCGATACATACATGCAGATAAATATACATGTACCTACACCTATATGTATAATATACGTACATTGTTAGTTATACACTTGTTATGTATATGTAAAGTGTAAGCGATTTAAACAACGATGAATTCAACGACTGGCGCATCGCCCCAGACGCACTCTGCCGCATATTCGCAAGGTCACACGGCCACCGCTCCAATGGTATTAACCTTTATATAGTTATCCCCCTATATATACATATATAAATACATATAGTCGCGCCTAGACGTCCTGGACTATCTTTCTTTCTTTTCGCGTTTAGCGAACGTTCTTCTCCTGCTTAGCTCTTTCTTCCTTCTTTCTTTTATTCGCTATATATACAACTAAACATATAACATATAACATATATAATACCAGTTGAGGGTTAGTTCACTTCTTATAATATACGTATCCTCTTTCTCTATACTTCTTACCACTCTTCACTTGTTATGTTCATTCTAGAACGATCTGAAGCTTTGCTTTTTTATTTGCTAACCCAAAGTTATACGCCAATAAGATCCTGTTTATTATTATGATTTTATGTCTGAGAATCCTGGCCTTTCTTTTCTTAAAGTAGTCGATATCGACAATATTATTATTTATCATTCATTTAATATTTATTATTGTTTCTTCGTTGCAGTTGCTACTTATGGAATTAGAGTCATTTATAATTACGCTCTTATAGATTACCGACGGGTACTTATGATATATTTATATTTTCTATTATGCAATGAGGAGACGTTTTTTAATTGAGTGATAAACTATTTACTTGTCTTGGTCCATTGTTTTTATAATGGATCGGTGAGTTAATATTAATTGAACAAAATGAAATTTTTTAGAAGAAAAATTGATTAGTCTGGCTGTGTTCTCTTATTATAATAAAAATGAGGTTTTTGGCTTTTTTGAGAATCCGCTATAATCTTAGTCTTATGATGTCACTTCAAGTGAGTTAGAATCGCTTTTTTATGTATGTATTCGAAATGATTACTAATCTGTGAAAAAAATTTTGTGATATGGATTTTAAAATTGCTTATATCAAGCCATATATGAAAATATCAAGATATATGGTAGAAGCACCATTTGTGAACACTATACCGTTTTTTGACATTTAATATCCAAATTATTGTATAAATAATTTATAGAAGTTATAACATCATTAATTCTGTTTGTATGAATGTAAGCGTTTAAAAATTTTATGAAAATATTATTTTAACATTACACTGATAGAAGGATTTGTTTATAGTTAAAAATGGTAATATTTAACAAATCATTTATTAGTGACCACTTTTTAGTCCTTAACAAATATTTCTTAGTATTTAAAAAAATTTATTAATATTTAATAAATGGCTATCAGATTTATTACATACAAAAAAATCATGTTAAATATTCGTTTAATCCTATTTAAAATAATCTAAGAAATATTCGATTAATACTAAAAAGTTTCCAAAAATAGCATAAAGGTGTTCAGGACCGGTGGTTCTGCCCTATCTGGCTTGATATGCCCTCATACAAGGCCTGGTATGGTCGTATATAATTTTTTTTGACCAAGGGTAGTGTTGAAGATCTCTGACAGAGGGCGCATGGTCGTTGAATCTTCTCATTGCAGGAGGAGCTAAGTTTGAGGTCTTTTTTCTAATAACTAGAATTCAAATTTACGCGCGCAAGCGCGCGCCTAAACTATAGAGTTTGCATATATTTTCATGCTTATAATATATTCGACCAATCACGTTACGAATAGTTTGATGCCACATACATTTCATCTCAATTTTATATTAGGATAATAAATATTTTTTGGATCTCTTAAAGAACTTATATCTGATATTCGTTTTAATTAAACCAATTTTTGTTTAATAAAACATGTTAATTTGACGTACAATTTTTTAGAAAAATTTATTTTTTCATTCTCTTATATATAGCTTAATACAGGTATGTAAGAAAATTTTTTCGTGGGATATTTCGTAATTTGTAAAAAAATTTCAAATTTTTAAACTTTATTTTTGAATTAATTCATAATTCATTATTTAATTTTTACTTGTTAATATAAAGCTTTTATAAAAAATTTCAAAATATTTACTTTCAAAAAATAGGCTATGGAAACGTATGCTGTCGTTAAAGAAACAAATTTTATTTGCTAATTAAATATTCTTCACGATTTCAATTAAAAACAACAAAATCACATTTAATTTTTTTCTGCACTGGAAATTTAAAAAATGTAATCGATGAACAAAACACTCTTACAAATTTCAACATTTTACATTTTTACGAGTTATAATTACATGTAATTTTTCCTAACTTAGAACATTTGTTCAATTAACTTTTCTTACTATCAATAATTCAGTTTTAAATTAATCCATCGTAATTTCATGTCTAACTTTGAATTAATAAATTGGTCATGTTAAAATGACTTTTCCTATAAAAAAAAAAAATCATCGAAGTTATTGAATAACAACAAGTGGTCTATTTATCAACAAAACATGAATGAATCATCTATAACAACTAGAGCAGCGAGTATGAGAGAAAGAGAAGTTGAAAACAACCGTTGACTCGTTACGCAACGGGCGGTGTGCGTGCAATGTGTAGTGTGTACTCTCGGGCAATCGGTCGTACCTCGTACCTAACTCCTTTTTTTTCCATTTTGTTTTTTACTTACAACATACTATGCGTTATACTATAACTCGATAGCTAACAAATACTATACCCTCACCTCACTTTGCCGTATAATATTAT
This sequence comes from Cotesia congregata, assembly GCA_905319865.3. Lineage (NCBI taxonomy): Eukaryota > Metazoa > Arthropoda > Insecta > Hymenoptera > Braconidae > Cotesia > Cotesia congregata. Next base: position 4,230,963 of record CAJNRD030001123.1, on the reverse strand, counting down.
ATATTAATATATATAACTAAACTCCTGGAATGCTCTTTGTGCTGCTGACCTCCCTCTTTATTCTGGCCGGCTGCAGCCCTTGATGACCTTGATGCTAAACTTGTACGACTTGCATCATGGATGTGCTCATATGCACAAGCTACTACTACTTCTTCTTCTTCTTCTTTTCCTTCTTCATCGGCCCTGTCTTCCCCTTCATTTACTCCTTCTCCTTGTTACTCTTCTTTATCTAGTTATTTTACTTCTAAACTTCTCAGACCTGTTTCGCCGTCCACTTATAACTTTTATTTTGTACGTGCGATATTATACCGTCTGGATATTATAAACACCTACGCATACCCTTTGCACTTCTTATACTTACAAATTTATATTTAAGAGTTTCATGTTATGAATTGAGAATTAAAAGTGTTGAGAAAACAAATTTATTGTTATTTTATTTTCTAATTAATTTTATTAAGATATACTGAAAGAAACAATCAATATTCAAGACATTTTTTATTAATTTGTAATTTTTTGATTCAATAAATGCAAATCGAGGCATTTTGCGGTTGTAAAAAAATTAAAGGATATTTTAGTTGTTAAAATAGATAATTTTTTTTAAATTATACTTCGCTAAAATATTACTAAAAAATTAATAATGTTTTGTTCTGAAAAGTAAAAAATATCTTGTTTAAATTTCCGAGAAAAAGTATTTAAGTTTCACGTTTCTTAAGAAAATTATTTCGTTGGTTAATTATAGACTATTTTTTTAACAGAGAAAGAGCTCATTGAAAATAGAGAAGATAAAAACTTTTGAATTCTAAAAGAGGTTTCTTTGTTTTACCTAAAATAAATTTATAAAGAAAATTATTTACTTATTAAAATCATATTGTACTTCTATTAGTAAGTTTGAATTCAAGGGATGAAAATTTATTGATTTCAAAAAAATATTAATATAATTATCTTCTCTATAAGGCTCTGCGGTGAAAGTATTAATAATCGCTGTTTAATACAATTATTATAAAATCTATTGTTTTTTAAGTACTTTGAATAGAGATAAACCCATAAAAACATAGTACGATTTGTGATAATATAAATGTTTGAGCAACAGGTAGTAAAATATTTTCATTATCATAGTCAATATCAGATATTAATTATAATAACAAATATTTTATATATTGTCATTATAATCGCAGATCGGGCGAAAGTTTGACGACCGTATTCTTTTGTATTGACATTTAAAAAAAAATAAAAAATATATAATGAAACAGGTGACTTATTCATAACTTCTTAAATCAAGAAGTTTTAATTATTATAGACAAAGATTTAAATGTTTGATGAAAAAAATACAACAATAAAGTGTTAATTACATTATTATATATGTTTTTGCAAAAGAATTATAATTATTATTATTACTATTATTAAATCAAAGATTAAATCAAAATTCACACTTTTATTATACATTTTTTTCTAAAAATTATTAAAGAATAAATAAAAAAAAATCTTTTTTCTTTATTGAAAATTTTAAATTAAATTTTTTTTATGTAAAACTGATAATTAGTGTATAAATAAATAAGTTTAAGCTCAATTTAAAAAATGATCGAATAATATTTTTATAAAATGACTCATAGATTATCAATTTAATTTAAAATAAAAATAGGTGTTAAAATTATGTGTGCAGTATGTAATATTTAAATAAAAATATAGATTTGCCAAGTATCAAAATTTAAAGGGAGATTAATACAATAAAAATTTAATTATTGTTTATTTTTATTATTATTATTATTATTATTATTATCTTTGTAATTATTATAAATTAAAATGTTATAAATATTAATATAATAAGGAGTGCATAAAACGTAGACAAGAGAGAATGACCAGAGAGCAGTATATTAGTGTGCAGACGACAAAGAGGTTGAAAGTAGCGAGGGAGAATGAAAAAGGAGTAGAGCGGGAGGAGGTGAATGCGATCGAATGTAAGAGAGTTTAGTAGAGGGAGTAAACAGCGGACGCCCTTGAAGCGACGGGCAATGCACCGCGTGAGGTTCAAGGCAGAGCGACGGTTGCCGGCGCGACTCCCTCTCTCCTTTCCCTATCATATATATTCCCTCTACTCCATCCCTCCTGATTTCGATCCCTCTCTAGTTCTTTCTCTTTTCCTCCTCCCTCACTCACACATTTGCCACCCGCCCTCACAATCCCACCTCGGAATTATTACACGCTCACGTATGAACACATCCCAGTGTCAAGTGATATATTTACATGTGATTCAACATTCAACACATTGCACTACTCATTACTCCTTTCTCTTTCGCTTAATTAATTTTTCTCTATTTAGCTATTTAATTGTCTTGTACCAGATTACACTACTCTATAGAGAACTCTGGCTTCTGAGTCTAGTAGTATAGTCAAGTAGACGAGAGCGAGAATTGGAACAGTAGTACACAACGAGATAGGGGAGACAACCCTTATTCACTTATCGTTCAAAGCTTATATTAGAGCTCATTTCGTTTCGGGAGCTAAAAGAGGGTGAATGCTAAGTATTATCTGATGGTTATTGACGATATTGATATTTACTCATTTTTAAATATTTTTTCAAGGATGTTATACGTCACTTATACTCTTTTATTCTTATAATATATTATATGAATGTATATGTACCGAAAATGTTGTAGTAAATTTATATAGAAGATGAAAGTGTTGATGCCCCGAGCGAACGCTCAAGCTGAAGGTTATTCCTAGGGCAAATATTGAAATGCTGCCAGTGAACCCCGACGTTTTTTTTTTTTTTTCGTTCACTCAACTTTGGTATTACAATTTAGATTTGTTAATTTAATCATTGCGATAATAATACATAATAATAAAAAAAAAAAAACAATGATACTAATAAAGTTTTATTTCAATCTTTTTATACTTTTATTGAAATTTTTATCATTTTCACACAGATAGAATTAACAATAAAAAATTAAATGTTTGCAGTTTAAGTAAATTTAAAGTCAATTGAATAAATATTAATAATTTGTTATTTATCTTTCCAGTTTTTATAAAAATATATGAAAAGAATAAACTTGGAACTGTTTCAAAAATTTGTCATCATAAATAAAGTATTAATTATAATAGTTAGCTATGTATCGCCAAAAATCTAAGAGGCGGTTCTTTAAGTGTAATAAAGTCAACTTTTTTGAAATTTTTCCGAGCTTAATTAACTTTAGAAAATCGATCAATTTCATAAAATATATACATTAGGGTGTGCCGAAATTCAATTTCCGTGTGGAGAACCTTTTAAAATTAGAATTTTAAGTTCTGCTTTTGACAAGAGCTGTGTTTTGGCATTTACTTAGATATTTTGGGGTGAGACGATTTATTTGATTTTTATAGAATTTTTAACAGGAGCTTTGTTTGGAAATTTCCACTGAAATTTCAAAATTTGGCCGAAAGTGCCCAAATAAAGCGGCTGCCCAAATTCAAAACACAGTAACTAACATTTCAAAATTTTTATCAATTTTTTTTAATAAAAAAAAGTTTGCCCGCCAAATTGATGAGAAATTTGATTTTTAAATGGTAAAAATTTGAATATAAATATTTTTAAGAAGAAATACTTGAAATTGCGGTCTAAAAATTATAAAAAAATGCAAAATACTAGAAAAAATCAGGTATAAAAATTTTGCAGTTACTGTGTTTTAAAATTGGGCAGCCGAAAGCTCCTATTAAACATTCTATGAAAATCAAATAAATCTTCTCACCCCAAAATATCTAAGTAAATGCCTAAACACAGCTCCTGTTATAATCAGAACTCAAAATTCCAATTTTAAAAGGTTCTCCACGGAAATTGAATTTTGGCACACCCTAATGTACATACTTGTCACAAAACTTTTCTTATCGGTAGAAAAATTAATTTGATTAAACAGAATAAATCTTGAAGTGAGAAAATAATTTAAAAAATATTAATGTCTTGAATCAAACAAAAAAAATCTTAATTTAAGTCAAATTTATTTGAATCAAAAAAATTTATTAGTTAAAAAATTTACTTCAAGATAATTTTCTTGCTTCAAAATTTTATCACTTAAATCAAATCAAATGAAGATTTGAAAATTATTCTTTAATCATTTTTATAAATTAATAAACATGATTCTATGTGGCTTTAAAAAAAAAGCAAATGATCAAATTTGAAGTTAATGTAAGAAGAGTGTTATCACATCTCATATTAAAAAAAAAAAAAAAACAAAGGAGTGTAATTTATATGCGTGTTGTGGATATAATATGACTGGTAATAAATGAAGAGCATAGTGGGACACAAAGATAAGTCTGTGAAAAAAGGAAGTGCATAAAGAGTTTATTTTGGGTAAAGCTAAAAATGCATACGATCTAAGACACTGGTGAAACTAAGATGCTAAGACGCCCGTTTCCCGGTGATGCTTTGAAAAGTAAAGGGCGCTCTTTCTGCTTTCTGCAGATGCATTTCGGCGCCTGCCAACTTTCAGTTCAACGAGGGTCATTCCTGAGTCATAGACCGGACGCCCGGCCAACGAGCTCAAACTCATCCACTCTATACTTTACACTCTACACACTCTCTACTGGCTTCCACAAATTCCTGATGACGAATATGCGTCTGGATTACACATGCACAAGCCCTCTAGCTCTGACTCCAAAGCTGACGCTGACGTTCTACTTGCCGAAAGTAAAGAACCGACCAGCAAATAAACAACCGCTCTATACTACTACACAAATAAAAACAACTTGATCCAACATAACAACGTCAACACCCGATAAATAAATTAGCTAATCCAAAGAATTAAATCTTCCACAACACAAGTAAGCTCTGTTCTCTGTTTTGACGAATTTAAATCTCATATTTTGTCCTATGATTTCATCGAATCGAATATTGTGGAAAAAAACGAATGATAAGATTAATTTTAATGTAAAAATTTAATAGCGTAGTCTATGTAATTAAGAGAACAAAGAAAATTTTTCCTTCAGCGTATTTATATGATAAAATGGTTTTTTTTTCTTTTTCATTTAAATTTAGTATCATTAGAAAGGTCATGATCTGAATTTGTGACTTTTCAAGGTTTCAACACTTTTCAGCTATAGTTAATTCATTATTTATTAACAATTAAACCCAACAGCCAGAGCCATTTACAGGGTTAATAATATACATAAATGTACTTATAAGTAGATAAATTTAGTTTTTAATTACAAGATAGCTATTTACATAGCAGTGAGCAGAGAACTATAAAATATGAACAAAAAAAAATAGAGAAATGTAAATTATTAATTAATATAAATTAATTTACATAAATTATGATGTTATCAAAATAATCCTCAATAAATTTGAATTTCCCACTACACAGTAAAAAATTTTGCGTCAAAAAATGTTGTGTTAGAAATTTTTGTGTTAAATATTTAATACTTTTATGTGTAAATTTAACATTTATTGTGTTAAACTGACACAAAAAAGTGTTAAATATTTAACATAAAAATTTTTAACACAAAATTTTTTGACGTATTGACGCAAAATTTTTTACTGTGTAAATAAAATATGTTTATTTATTTATTTAGTTTTGTATATGTCAATGGAATAAAACAAAAAATTTCGACCAACTAAAAAAAATTTTTTTTACACACTTTAAACGCAAAACAATGAACAGAGTTTTATACACATAATCTCTCATCCATTAAAATTGGTCTTGATGTAATACTTATTAATGATAGTTATTAAATAAATTATCATGTAGATAATTTATTAACTGACAATATTGATAGAAATTATATTAATAAATGTTATTTTATAAAACATCAACCTTTAATGACGCAATACTTGTAAGAATAATTTTATCCACAGATTCGGTAGAATCTGGCGCCAAGTACCGTTCAAATCCGTTGTCAACGGAGCGCCAGACTCCTTTGGTGTGCGTCATATTGTGTATTTCAATTTTTTTAAAGTCCTAGTAAATAGATTTTACGAATTTAGTTAAAAGTAAAATATTTTGCAACCGCGCACACTAAATACGTTCCAAAATTGTTTTTTTAATTTTTAAATTTACAACAAAATTTTTTTTAATTTCCGAAAATCATAAACAATCATATCGGTTACTTGGATTTTTTAATTTTTTTATTTTATATCTTTTTGTAAAGAAAAAAACTAATTTTTTTTTCTTAATAGTCTTATGAACGGAGACTTGGCGTGATTTTTTTTACAGTGAAATTGTTTTTGTTCGGATAGAACATTTCTGTGAGAGCATTTTTAATTTTTAATTTTTCACGGGTTATGTAAGTCACCTAAACTTTCATCTACAATTTATGTGCTGCGATAATATAGAGTAACAAGTGTACTTAGGCATCAAAATCACTCTAACAAACAAGTTAAACTGTATTGAAAGTAATTTAAATTAAGTATTCATTATAAAAATTAAGATTAAGATTTTATATTCAATGAACCCGATTAGTCCGTTCGGATATGCGTGGTTGGATCTTCCAGAAGACGCAATCAATTGACCTGATTTTTTTTTTAGTCAGCTCTAGAGTCTCATACAAGAGAACTCTGTGTAAAGTCACTGCCTAAATCTGTTTCGAGGAATTACAATAAATCTATAAAGTCTAAATTTGAGAACTTCAGAAACTCTGAGTCGAGATATTTGTATTATCTTTAACTGGTTTTTATTTCCACCGAGTACTGACAATAATCTAATTAAAATTGCATTGGTAAAAATGGCGGCTTCTAAAAGAAGATACGATTTATTTCAAAAACTTTCGTATTGACCTCTAGATATGTAAGTCAATAATGTTCAAAATTTTTGCATTTAAATATACTGTCAATGTACTTTGCTAAAAATCAAAAGTCTTTTGTTGATAATGTAAACATTAAGTTACAATAAAAATTTTTAATGCATGCTAAAATAAGCTTTCTAGGCTTACTTCTTCGATTTTCAATTCAAAATTATGTAGTTTCCAACTTGATTCTAAGAAATAAAAGCGCATGTCCCTAATGCATAATGTTTTGTTGTCCATAACATCACACGGTAAAAGTAAAGTTAGTTTACCATCAGCATGATATGAATTACGGTCAATGTATATGATTCAGATCTAGTCGTACAGTAAGACGAAAATAAGAAGTAAGGTGCTGTATAAAGTCGCAAATCAAGACGGTGTTCTAACTCGTGAACTGATGAATAATTAATAGATAATTTTATATGAATACGAAGTAACTATTCTTATTTTACATTTTTTATTCATATCATTGCACTTTATCATGTACCAATTCATTATCATCCAAAGGCGTTGCTACATGACCTAAATTTATGTCACTTTCCATTTAATAGATAAAAAGATTCATGCTAAACTAAGTACTGAAAATTCATAAAATTTTCTCTTTCGCGGAACTGAGATCCAGAAAATGTAAAAAATCGAGAAAAGTAATTAATCATTCATTTTCATCACTTTCTACATTTACATCTGACACGGAAAAAATGTTATATTAATATTTACACTCATTACATTTTTCATAAAATACAAGTTCACAAGAGTAAAATATAGTATATTAAAATCGCTCAAGAAGAGATTGAATAATTTTTTTAATGTTCATAAAAGTTATTACTGAGCATTAAGCAGTAAATTGCTAACATAAACTGCACAATATAACAGTTTTTTACTTGTATTACACGTGTTTTTAGTGAGTGTTTTTATTTTCATTACATTATCAAATAATTTAATAAATTTTTTTAGTTAACGTTAAGAAAAAATTTTCAAATATTAAATTTCGGACGAAGAAATTTTGAAATTGAATGGTATAAAGAATTTCTTGAAAAATTAAATTTTGACCATATTTGATTATTCTGTTAATATTATTAGTATATAAGAAATATTATTCATCATATATCATAAGTTCATAACTAAACATATAAAAATGTATAAACATTAATTTTAACCGAATAGAATACGATATTCATCAATAAATCCATTTATAAATGTTTATTTAAGTTAAAAAACCTCATCTTGTCAATGATGTTGACTAAAATGTTGAGAGTACAATGATCACAAAATTATATAATTAATCAATGTCAACCATTTTGTTTTTAATGAAATAACCTTTCCTGACACTTTTAGTTTAGTTTGCCAAGTTTGATTTTAATTTTTATAATTAGTAAAAAACTACACTGAAAAAAATTTCTTTTAAAAATTTTTCGGTCAATTTTATTAAGTCTACCATAAAATGAATGAATTTTTTCCTAATGTTTATTTCAAAAATAATAAATAAAAGCACCGCACTATGTTCCGCGATTACAGTGAATTTAACGGTAATTTTTTTCCGTGTATAAATCAAGAATATAAAATACATAATAATGAACCCGTGAAAAAATTTTTTGGCTTAATATACCTCTATTAGAAATTTTTTGTCAATATATGACCTGATATGAAATTTGACCATCTTAAGTCATATATTGATGTTAGGCGAAATCGGAATATATATGGATCGATATGGTCATTTATGCCTATAAATAATTTTTCGTCCAAAGGTAATATTGAAAATCTCCGACAGAGGGCTTTTTTTCGGTAAAAGAAATTAACAATTAAATTTAATTATTTTTTTTCTATGGTACATTATATATGATATAGCTATTATGATTTGTGTTATCACCCATGATATTAAATATAATATAGTATAATTCTCAGAAACTTGGACAGGAAAAAAACACTCCAAGCTGAATTTTTTTAATGTTGCCATTTAAAACAACATTTAAAAAATTTAGCACTGAGTGTTTTTTTCCAAGCTCCTGAGAATTATACTGCTATATCAGAAAATTCTTTTCTTGGGAATTTCGTCTTCTTACGGAAGTCTTATCTAGTAAGCTTGAAAATCTATGCAGCCACTAATGCAACACTAATGTCAGAAGCGGGAATTTAAAATTTTTTTGCACGCCTCAAAAATCCTTATATTAGTATTTTCTGATCCAACTATCGTTAAAATTAAACATTTAATTTTCAATTAATACCTCGAAAATAATTCTCTGGATCATATTTAGTGACTCAATAATGTAAAATAAAAAAAAAAACACTTTTAATAAAAAAATCTTTATTATTAAAAATAACAAAAACAAAGGGTTAGAAACATTGCGGATGCATTGACGTGTGTTTACGTGCGTATTATGTGTGGATGATATGTGTTCGAGTTGGAGTGCAATATACACTAGCATAAGTAGGGACAGTGGCAGATGCGAGCCAGTGAGGAAAGAGAGCTTTATTGGGAGCGTCTGGCTCCGGCTGTAGTTTGTCCGTCCGTGACTACTACTACGTCCAAGAGCAAGACACACTCGAAGGTCCCTGGAACGTTGACCATAAGCCTGTTAAAGGATTGCGCTCTTCAAGGTCACCTATTGAGTCGTCCACTGCATAAACGTATACTAATACTCATACCTATTACACCAGACTCAGCCTCAAACTCCTATCACACATCACGCACATGTCCTACACTCTCATAACCAGCTTACTTTTACGACTTTTTACTCTATTCCTTTCTGCCCCGATCTCTCATCTAATATAACTACTACGAAATATATTAACACTGACGGTTCAGTTTTATACTTTAATCTTTACAAGCACAGATAATATGATAAACAAATACACATTGCATAATCTATAAGACCATCTAATTATTTTTATTTAACTTTATATTTACTCTAATTATGTATTAATTATAAATTATAATAAAACTAACAGAACATAATAATATAAGTATTGTTTTCTTTCAAAATATAAGAAATTTTTTTTAATTTCAAATGCATGCAAATTGTACAAGCTAGATTCAATTAACTGAAATTCAAAAAATTATTATTGCTTATTTTTTCTATCATTTACCAAATATTTGATTAAGGATTCAAATATCGGATTATTTTTTAAATGTTATACGTATAATTCTAAAATTTTTCAACATAATGATTTTTTTGGAATTACTTCAAAACTTCTGTTTTGATCTATTCTATGATTTAATCAACTAACCTACGTGAACTACATCAAAATCATTTGATTCGTTCGCAAGATATATATTGTCGACAGAGTTCTGGAAAAAGTGTTTTTTTTTTTTTTTTAAATAATTTGAAAAATTTTCGTCAAATCAATTTTTTTTATGAATTTTTTTTTCAAGCTCAAAAAACTATGTCGACTGCCGCAAGCCGCATCAAAATCGATCGATTTTTTTCGAGAAAAATCTAATTTCTAAAAAATCAACTAAACATGGTTTTTCATTATAATTTTTCAATTATTTATCAGAACGAAATTCTTTTTGAAAATTTTGGTAAAGCTCTCTCAACCACGCTAAATGCCGCCAAGCGTTCTTAAATCTGATGATTTTTTCGAAAGTCATTGTAGCTTAGGGGAGGGGGGGGGGGGGGCAAAATGGGGTAGGGGTGGCAAAATGGGGTACCCCCAAAATTTCGTAAAAAAAATCAGTGCAATTCCACTGATTTGAACGACAATCGCGTTATTCGATAAGGTTCAGCGAAACTTAGACTTCCTCATAAATTTAAAATAACTTTTTTCTTTTAACAGCTTTTAAACAGATGTAACAATCAATTCCAAAATCTAAACAGTTCTTTAATTTAAAAAACGACGTTGACTGCTGCAAACCGCATCAAAATCGGGTGATGTGTTGAAGAGAAATCGTACACTAATTATTTTAAAAAAGTGTCTTTTTCAAATAACGTCGAATTTATTCTCAAATTATTTTTAATTTTTTTTTCACTCTTTCAGGGAGTACCCCATTTTGCCCGCAAAAAAAAAAAAATTTTTTTCTACAGCAACTTGAAATTTGATTATTTTCCTTTAATTACGACTGAAAACGAAAAAAATCAGCGTATTTAAGTCCTTAAAATCATAACGATTGCTTAAGTACCCCATTTTGCCCCCCCTCCCCTAAATATTTTGGAAAAAAAACGTTTTTTATTAAAGACAAACTAGATGTTTGAGCTCGAAGAGCTCAAAAATGTCGTAACAAGTTAAATTTGGAGCGCTTTGCATTTGAAATTTTTTTCTATTATTTTTCTCTTTATTTCTTCTCAGTATAAATCGAATTTTTTATTATTTTAGAGTGTAAACTTTTTTGTTAAAAAGAAAACTAAAAAAAATTTCAAGCGTCAGTCACCGTGTTTTAAAATGGGCCAGCCGAGAATTCTTATCCATTATAATTATAAAAAATTTCATCTTAATTAGAATTCCAGTGAATTATTTACAACGAAAGAAAAATTAAAAACTCTACAGATTTATTTATTAGTATCGATACCTGAAAAAATAATAAAGTTCAAATAAAATATATATACAAGGTTGTAAATCCTATATAAAGAGAAGTAGTTTATTACCAACAAAGTATTGTAAATTTATTTATTATTTTAAAGTTCTTCAAGAGGGTGAGTTCAGGGTCGCAGCGACCCCATAGCCTTCGACCAAACACTAACAAGGAAAAATAATAATAAATAAAAGATATATCATACATTTATATGTATGTGCGAATGAAAGTGAAAAGTAGGGATTCTTTGGAGGATCAGAGTGGGAGCCGAGGATGTTAAAAAATGAATATATGTGTGGGTTGTAATGATAATGATAATGATGATGATTTGATGATGAAGGCAATGGGTGGGGACGAAGAATTGGAAAGTGTGCAATGTAGATGCAGCAGCTACGATGCAATTAAGCGAGTTATGCAGGGTGACGTCACACTTGAAGCCTGGGGTAACTGTGCTGAGTCAAGGACAGGAGGCCCCAAGGCCCTAATGCACTTACAACTATACTGTATACTATATATACTTATTATACTACTGGATATGAAGGTCTAACACGCTTTTACTCCCTACAATTTTTTCAATTACTACCCTACTATGTCACAACTTTAATATTACCCAATACTTCATTGTTAACTGAAATATTGAAGAGTTTTAATAAAAATTTAATTGTTGTAAAAAAAATATTTATCAAAATTTGATACTTTTTGTGATCAACTATTGATTGAAAAAAAAAGGTCAATTGATAAGCTAGTTCTAGTGTGATTACTTACATCCGTACTTCTAAAACTACTGCAGTAGTTTTTAAAATATTAATGAAAATTTATTATCGACATATTTAATTTTTTGGAGCAAGAGAAAAATTTTCTCAAAACAAGAAAATTTTCTTGATTTAAATAAATTGTCTTAGATCAAGATACGTATTTCTTGAAGCAAGAGAATTAATTTTGTTGGGATAAGTGAAATTTTTTGGGTAAAAAAAAAAATTTTTTTTCGCCCAAGAAAATAATTAGCAAGAAAAATATTATCTTGGTTCAAGTGAATCATTCTTTCTGTGTGACTATTTGATGTCTATGTAGAATTTTTTCTTCCTAACTCAGGCTAATAAAAAAGTAAATTTATTTTTAATTTTATATTTTTTATATACGAAAAAAAAATAATTAATTGACAATATTTGTGATTTGAATGATAGTTTGAAGCTTGTGTGGTAGAACAATAATGTTAAATAATCAAAATTAATAATACTGAAGTTAAGATACATATTTTAAGATGTTTTAATGAATAAATTGTAAAAAAAACTTTTTTTTTTTAATTTTTCATTTGTGAAAATTTTGAAAGACTATAAATGTAATTTTTGACAAATATTTTTTTATTATTGATTTATTACAAAAATAAAAAAAATATTAGCTTGTTGTCTGAAGATTTCAGTATCAAAAATTAGTGTTTAAAATGTAAAAAATTATTTTTTTTTGTGTATATTGATGTGTTATAATTTGTTGACAGCGAAAATAATTTTTAATTATAGTAAAAATAATTGTTGATGAATTATCTCTGTATTAGATATAATTTATTTTATTATAGTGTTCTAGAGAAAGTATAAAAATGATTTAAGGAGTTTTTGATTAGAAAAAATTTTGGAGCCATAACCGAGCACATCTGAAGTATTCACGCTTAAGGTGTGTAATTCTAATATACTTAATAAAAATTACATCCTCTTCGGTTCAGTAGTGAACAAATTTGAAACCCTTATCAGAAAATTAAAGTACAAATTTAAAAATTGACATCTACAAGTTGATTGATATAATAATGAAATTAAACAGAATTAAACTGCGACTGATTTTATATTTGTGAGAATATTGAAGATAAAACCTTTCCTTATGCATGTGTATCATGCCTGGTATATCTTGAAGCAGTCGTCGGCAGTCTTTCTTTGTTATCGCGGATTCACGAGGGCTCAAGGTGAGTGGCCCGACGTCTTTGCTCTACTATCTCTCTCTATTCCCGCCTGACTTACGTCATGGCCTGCAATGCCAGCCTGCATTTTGTTATTTCTTTTATCATTCTGAGAATTATACTTTTTTCTATATTGGTTAATATAAAATAATGTCTTAAAGATACCCACAGTGTTATATATGTTGGTTAAATTATTATCACTGTCATAATTTTATGGGCCTTACATTTATTTAAAACAAAATATTTTCTTTTCTCAAAACAACAAATAAACGCTTTGTAACACTTGATTAATTATTGACAGAAATAAAATACTAAGACAAATATAACGCGTTTTACATTAAAAAAAAATTTTGTATATTTATATTAATCAATATTTTATAACAAATTATTAAAGTTAATAACCCCAGAAAAATGCGTCATTGTATTTTTTAATTGCATCATTTTTAAAATACGAATAACTAAATAATTTTTTATTACTTTAGCATTGACGTCAGTCATTTAAATAATTATTTATTATAAAATAATTAATCTGAGTTGAATGATAATAATTACAATAAAAAAACTAATAATAATAATAATGATAATTTTTAACAATTACATTATTATCACTATCGTTATTATTATTTTTTAAATAAAGTATTTTAGTATGCACAAGCGGCCATTTGCGTAATAAATCGTTCGTTAACCTTTATCATATATTGTTTAAATTTTTTCCTTTCTTCCTTTTCCTTTATTTAATTTATGTATATTTATCATACATTTATGTATATTTTTCTTTCGCGGAAAATATTTTAGTCATTGAATAAACTGTATGACAATGGTATATTTTATTAAAAATGGATATGTAAACGAGCTCAAAAAAGGACAAAGAAAATCAAAGAGTTCAGTTCAGGCGAAACAGTAGGAGCACTTTACAGATACACACATTCGCATATACAACAGTCAATTAAATGTCATGGTCATTTATTAATGTTTGTTTGTATTTTTAGAGTTTTTTCACCTCAACAGAATTATTTTTTTTCATCTAATGTTTTGTTTTATTTTTCCACATTATCGTATCATTAATTATGTGTGTGTACGTGGACGTATCTGAGACGCAGTTTTTTTTAACGATAAGATATTTATTGTTATTAATAACACATTTATTGCCGGATTATTTTATAGTAAATTAAAAACCATTTATTTCATAATTTTCATTTTTTCCTACTATAATCAATATTAAGTTATTGACTTTTGGAAAGTGCGGTTTGGTCAAAGGTTAACTTGTTTTTTAACCAAATTGTAAATTGAATTATCTGATAATAGTTCCTTGGCGATTTTATAACCTGTCATCTTGTTCATTGAACAAAATTTAAAAAATGATTTATTTATTGGCTGACATTAATGTTTGTGTGATTCTATTTTGGCAGTAAAAAAATTTTGACCTCTAGAAATGAAATTTTGTGTCAACAAACTCTGAAATTTATTGAAGTGCATATTATATACAATTAAAATAAATTCGAGTAATATCTTACAGTAGTTAAATTATTTATATGACTGATGTATTAATATAGATACTTTGAAAGTTTTATTAAGGAAATAAATAATTTATTTTAAGAGTTATAAAGTCGACATCATGGACGTGGTATTGAGTGAAACTTACGATGTGGCCAACCCAATTATACATTTACCACTGTAATATCGGGTTGGCCATGATCTGACGACTGCATGCAATGTGATTCTTTTATAATCGTAAGTTTATGCAATTTAACTACTGTATTATATTACACTCAAGGATATAGATTAATCAAGTTTTTATTTATTATATTTTATTATTTAATCAATGATTCATAATCATCATTTTGAGTAATATATGATATAATGTTTTCAAAAGAAAAAATACATTTTTGAAAAATTATAATCTGTCAGTTTTTTAATAATCTAAATGACTTGAGTTTATTTCATGTAAAATTAGTTCTTGAAAATTTTACACTATTAAATTAGTAAGCATTTGAGATAAAAAAATACTTTATTAAACTTCAAAATTGGAATGAATTTTTATTATAAAAAAAAAAATATCTCATTACAATAATGGAAATATTTTTTTAATGACCACACATTTAACTTAATTAAGAAACTATATTTTCAATTAAAACACAAATATTTTCAAGATATTTTGAACTGGGACCATCTGCAAAATATGAATAATTTCCAAAATATTGATATTTTATATTTATTATTATTAAAAAAATAACATCTTATAATTTTTCAATATTTTTTCTCAAAAATTGTACATCAATAATGTCTTATTAAACAAAAATTAGTTAAATAAATGATTAAACTAAAAACCAATGTCAAACAAGTTCCATATGATAGTAAAAAAAGAAATTTTTTTATAACTTTAGTTTAGCAATTTAAATTAAGAATTTATTTCG
This sequence comes from Cotesia congregata, assembly GCA_905319865.3. Classification (NCBI taxonomy): domain Eukaryota; kingdom Metazoa; phylum Arthropoda; class Insecta; order Hymenoptera; family Braconidae; genus Cotesia; species Cotesia congregata. The sequence goes on along the minus strand of CAJNRD030001123.1, from coordinate 4,215,350 downwards.
TACTTGTTCTATTTACAAATGTTTTTACACCTCAATAAAATTGTATTACCTGAATCAAACAAATGAAATAAATAAATTTTTACACTAAAAAAAAAAAAAATTAACTTAAATCCAAAAAAGTTTCTTAATTTAAAAATTTTTCTACTCAAATCAAGAAGATGATTCTTCAAAATTATTTACTTAGTTCAAGTAAATTTTTTTTTCTACAAAAACTTACTCTAAAATTACTCAAAAATCTCATTTCATCAATTTATTAATTTTAAAAAATTATTCGGATAATTGTTAACTTAATTTGAGTCAAAAAATATAAAATTGTAATAAACTAACTACGTGAAAAAAAATCTTTTAGTTTAATGTATATATTTTGTTAAACGCGATAAATTAAAAAGAAAAGAACACATAACAGTAAATTCTGTACCAGCATTTTTGCAAAAGTAGCCCAAAGTAATTTAATAATTTATCTATTATAAGCTTATAACTTATAACTAGTGTAATACATATTATTAAGATGATGATATCAACGTATCCATATAAATAAGTATTTGCTAAAGTGTAATTACTTATTTTTCTGGTTAACCACTGTTCCTAATAATCATTCATCAGTAATAATCAGCGGTAACTATAAAATGCACTCAAGTATCCATAAAAAGTGCCCATAATATACTGTATAGTATGCTTTGTTTAATTTCACAGTAAAAGAAAATGGATTTGTTTATTTAAATAATTGTAATTGTAATTATGTTTATTGCTTCTTTTCGCGCCTCGCTCGTCAACTGTTATGTGTTTTTATATTTTCATACTCGTACAACTATACGCTGTTTTTAAAACTTTATTTTTATGCGGGAAATTATAACATCTCAAAATAATTACATCTGACATAAAGATAATACGCGAGTATTTTTTTATTTCTTTTATTGCAGCACACTGTAATAGTAAGTGGTAATTATTGCTGCAAGTACTTTTAAAAGTCATTAGGTCATGAATTTACAGCAACACTTACTAATATATTTTTTTAAAACAGTTTTTTTAGCTGTTGTGTGTATTTAGTCTGTCTAGATTTTTTTTCGGCAAAAAGAAGCTGCTGTTAATAAAAATTATTGCTGAAAAAAAATACAACGCCAGATAAATGTAAGCTTGAATATTTATCCAATTGCTTCAAATTGTTAAGTGTAAAATAAAAGAAAATAATTATTTTTTATATGTAAAAAAAATGATATTTGTTTTTATTTTTCTACATTTTACGTAAGATATTGACTTTTACTTAAATAATTATTTCCACATCAATTATATGGAGTAATTAAATGTGTAACTCGTAAGAATGTTATCATCTTTTGATTTTAAATAGACATGCTCACCAAAGAAGAATGCATAGTACATCACGCAACTGCTTTCTTTTCTTTCATTTTTTCCCAATTTTCTTTTCAAGTACAGAATATTTATTATTTTTTTAACAGGAAAATAAAATTCCTGATTTACTTGGACTCATTAGAAACCTGTTGAAGAAGCATAAATAATTTCAGAGTCAATATTTAAAATTAGCGAGTCACGAAATCTGACTCAGTCCGAAAACCTACGGATCTATTTCAGTAGAATATTTTTTTTAAATCTCGACATTGCGACTAAGCATCTAAGTATCGAGCAATGCAACTCACTTTCGTTGATTTTGCATTCTATCACCAAGTATATGTCCCACTGGTCCACTCACCAGTTAAAATTCTATTGTTACACACCACAAGTTATATTACTCGCTCCCTCAATTAGATCGTATGCCACACGACATAAAAGGACCTCACGGTCTTTTAAATTGTTATCTACTTTTACGAGCCGTCTAATTTAGTGAGTCAATTTCTTTAGTTTTATTACCTTCCACTCTCGTTTAAGAATAAGTCATTACACACATTACGTTCTACTTATCTATCCTACATACTATCTCTATCACTTTATCCTATATAATATATTTACACTAGGTTGGCAAAAAAATCCCATAGTTTTTCTTATTTAAGTCTTTTATGAAAATATGTTAGTTTTTTATCTTTTAAGAGTTTTTTGGAAAAATCGATTGGATGAAAATTTTTTAGAGGTCGTTTAATATTTTTAAAACTTTTGAAGTCGAGTATTGTACAGTAAAAAATTTTCCTTCATTGCGTCAAAAATTTTTTCAGTTCGTATAAAATTTAAAAAAAAATTAAATTTTTATAAATCAATTTTTTCGTCAGTATAAAAGAATTTAAATAAAAAAAATTCAAACTTTTTAAATTATTTCATGATCACGTCAAAATTAATTATCAATAATTTGATTAAACACTCTACTGAAAAGAAACTCTTATTTAATTTATAAATATAATTAATCGTTAATCATTAATAACATAATCATTATCAAAAACAAAGAACTTATCAAGGCCAACTGGTCGTGATGACTTAAAACAAATAATAAAAAAAAGAATAGAAAAATAAGAAGCAATAATAATGATATTAAAGTTATACACGATACGATATAGTCAGAAAATGTTTAGTGAAATTGTTTAATCAAATATAAGCGTGAATCAGCTTTTGATAAGTCACGACTCTACTCGTGTTTCAAATAACCATTATATGTTTTTTATTATTTTTTATTTTGTAAACTACTGGTTAATCATCTTTTAATTCTAAACATTAGTGTTTTATAATTGATAGCATGTAAGATAATAATTATTAATCAACTCGATAATCACATTAATTGTTTTTTTTTTATAGCATTTTCAAATTAGAGCCGGGTTGCCAGTCAGGTGACACTTATTATTTATAGTGCATTTCTAATACATATTTTAAAACTTTTCATAAAATAATAACTTTATTTGCTCGAAAAAAATGTATCATTCTAAAATTCTTTCGATTGAGACATTAATATTGCGAAATACTTCAAAATCATCTATCTCAAGTTATTTAAACTGTAATCTTAAATTATTGGTGGTCTCAATAGTAATAACAAGTTCCTGGTACAAATTATTTATCATTAAAAATACCAATTAATTTACATTTAAAATCAATTTTTCAAGCCGTTTATTAATAAACAGTCTATTGTAAAAGGTCAGTTTTCCAATGTGAAAAAAAGTTTCACAGATTTTATGCAATTTAATTTAAGCTTATCGATAAAAAAAACAAGAAATCATGTTTATGAGTTTAAGTAATGATAAAATACTTAATGTAACATAATTATTCCATTGTTTAACTCTTACTTTGACGACTCGTTGATGACCGAATATCTATTCAGATCATCTGGCCGCTATGTATAATTAACTAATCATAAAATTACATAAAATATTGCATCACTAGATTTTCTTAAAATTATTCCTATTATCACCACATCAGCAATTACAAATTCATTAAGAACAGTAAACCTTTCATAATCGTACATAAATTTTGAAAAATATCTAAACATATATCATCATGTAATTATTTAAAAATTCTTAAATAAATTTTTAAAATTATTTAATTTTTATAACGATTGAATTTAAATTAATGATTTAACTATCAATTATTATGCCCGTGAAAAATTTCCTGATATTAATTTATTTATTATTTATTTAATATAATAATAACTTATTATTTATTGATTATAATAATCCAACAACCAGAAAGCCAATAACAGGATTAGAAAAAGAATTAAGTGTAATGACATGTATACATTACCCTAGATTACAATTGATATGCCCATATATGGCTAAATCTGGTCACAAGAATAATAAAATAATTTATTGTAATTGTTTAATTTTTTTCCAACATAGTATGCTAAACGAAAATTGTTCTAGCAGTAAATTAAATTGAAAATTAATCTCAGCTAAGTTTTTTAGAGAGAAAAAAAATTATTTTTATTTTTATTTATGATATTGAAGATCTGAAACTTAACTCTTATGTAAGGAGATGATTCACCGATCATGCGCCCTCTGTTGAAGATTTTTAACACTAATTTTGTTCGAAAAAAAATTTGATGTGGATATATACCATAATATCAGGCCTGATTTGGTCAATTTCATATCAAGCTACGTATGATTTTATCAAATTTTCTTACACAGTCAAATATGAATACATCAGGCCGTGTCAGAAATTTTTTTTAAGAGCACCTGTTAGTGTTTAATTTATCAATTAAGAATGGCATAACAAATCTGTATTGTCAATGCAAGTCTATCATGTCCCTCACACCAAAATAATGCAACAAAAATCTCTAGTTGATGGTTTTTCATTTAAATTTTCAATTTTCTTTAATGAAAAATATAAAAATGTTTTTAATTAAAAACCTTTAGCTTTGGAAACAATATGTTGAGAAAAGACATGGCTATAAATTCATCTATGGCGATAAACGGCTCATTTTCCCCACAAATAATAAATAAATAATAGACGTAAATTTGAAGTAGCTACCCATCAGCACACCGGTCTGCATAAAAAATGAAACAAAAAGTGTGTTATCTACACACGCATATTACTCCACGGCTCTCACTGGTTTTAAATGAACATACTTATAATTTATAATACATAAGCAGCACATACAGCGTTACGCGACTATTACGCATCCACTGGTTGGTTAATGTGCACATGAACATACACAGTCGAGTAAAACAGCGAGGGGAATTTAAAATAATGTAAGAGGAAAAAATTTATAAATGAAATTGTTGGACTTGACTTGTAATACCTTGGTAATATTGAGGTAGGTCGTGATTTCTTTAAATTCAATTCAATAGTGAATAAAACAACATTGTAGCTATTATTAATTATATAAAAATTTTCTCAGTGAGAATATTATTGGAAAGTAGGTGCATAGCGTTTAAATAAAAACCGAGTTGTTTTTTTGTGTATGTATGTATAAATAGATAATAGATATGAATAGTGTTTAGAGTGAATTTGTGTTGGGAGAGGCAAACACGATCGTGTTTACTGATGATGACTGCACTGATCGTTGCACTTTCTTCTCCTGGGTATAGTACTGCTAATGTAAGTATAAAGCTGTAATAGCAATCGACGATACGATGGAGTAGTCAGTGCGGTGCGTGCACTTCACCTTTCTCTTTCGCTTCTATTCAATGCAATGGGAATTGTCCCTGACAGCTTCCGACAGGTAATGGTACGTCGATTCGCGGACACGCTCATGACCCTCTACGTGACTGCTGCATTGTACTCCATTTTTTATCTCACTTTTTTAATACTGTCATTGTAATTTTATTTTATTCATTTACTTTTTATCCTCAAGTCGGTTTAATTTAGAATAAGAGTCACCGTATGCAGTACGCAGTGCAAAAAATTTAACATTCATTTATTTAATTAATGTTCATCGGTCTTTCAATTACATTCAGTTTTACTGTATTTATTCATTCCTTATTGCATATAATGCAAGCACTTATAAAAAATTTTCAATTTTAATTAATTAAATAAATATTTATACAGACATAATTCGTTATACAACTTTTTTGTCATTGAAAAATTTTGTGCTTACTCGTAGTATAAAATTTATCAACTGGAAAATTAATCGTAATAAATTTTGGAAAATAGAACTAAATTTTGTATCTATATAAATTTTTTCTATGGCCATATATGTCTAGATACAATTTGATATGCCAATATCAGACTATATATGGTCACAGCCGCCCATTTATAATTTTTCAACCAAAAATAGTACTGAAAATCTCCGATGGGGAGCGCATGATTGCTAAATTTCTCCTTAAAAGAGAATTAAGTATTAGGTGATAGATTATAAAATGAAGGTAAGTTTTTGGAATTTCCCTAGAAGCTTACCTGACATTATTTTTCAGTTTAATCGCCTACCAAACTAATTTTTGTTTAGTATAACGTGTTAATTGACAAACATATTACTATAAACGGTAAAAAATTAAATGATAATTTAATATATTATAGATAATTTGTTAATATATATCACACTGATATAAATTTTTTCGAAGGTTCCTATAAATCGTTCCTAGCAAAATTAAAAGATACCTTGTAACTCATAATACTGCAATATTTCTCCTTATGTATAATAATCTATTTTCTGTCTTCTTTTTTATTAATACTGTTATATTTAATTTCTCTCATAACTTCTGTAATATCAATGTGTACAAAGCCGTTTGGCGTTTAAAATATAATAAATAATTTTTTTTGCATAGATTGATATAGCTATATAATTATATATGACCAGACTAGAAAATTTTTGATGGGTATTCAATATTTTATTATTTTTATTGTAAAAATTATGAATAAATATTTTCGATTGGAAATAATTTTGATGTACAAAAAAGTCTTTTTAGAAAATATTTTGCATTTAATTTTTTTGTAAACTTATATGTTAAATAATAAACTATCCAACAGTTATTTTACGATACAATACATTTCAAAAATTTGGGATTTTTCAATACTGTACGAAAGATTTTATTAATATGACATACTCTCATAGATTTAGTTGTCAAAATGGCGCAGATTCACAAGATGGCAGGCTGCGCGCGTATCTAACTTACTTCTTTTCATCCTTCTATTTACCAAGGTTGATTCATTTCCAATAAATATTGACTGTCACAAAACAAAGTCTGTAAAATTATCAAATATTTACTTTTCATTAACATTTTACACCACTTCAGATTATTATGTTAAAAAAAAAACAACATTTTTTATTATTGCTTAATTTTTCCGTCACTCTACAAGCTATATCAAAAATTCAATAAATTCTTTCCAAAAATCTTTACCACCGTTACAAATTTGACAAAAAAATTAAACGATTCATTAAAATTCTAACGTATCCCATAAATCTTACTTATAACATACATCGCACCTGCGGCGAAAATTAGCATACAGGTGACCTGTGGTCAAACAATAAAACAGTAGTTACAACCAATTTACCAGGTTCATACATTTATAATTTTACTGCTAAACCCTAAATAAACAAATACTATTATATTCTTAATACAATTAACACTAATTAAATGTATAATAGTGTTAGACATTGATTAAATACAATAATTAACCCGACATATATGCATTCGGAGAGATGAAAGTTGCGCGTAATGTCTAGCATTAATCGGTGACAGAGATAATGTAATAAAAAAATAAAAATAAAAAATGCATATAGGCGTCTATCTAGAAACTATTCTATGGACATGTTCCTTTTATAGCGACATCCAATACACAGACCAGTGGAAAGCTGAAAGTTTTATGAAAGTGCATCGCGTGTCGACTTTTAACTCAAGCGCACTGTTAATATAAAACACACCAAATTATTATATATTATACTATATTATGCATTTTTCCGGAGAAATAACTAAAAATCAAGGCAAGTATGAAATAACTATCACTCCATTATATTATATTATATTATATTTTAATAAAAAAAATTCGCCTTTTTGTAATAAAATAATTTCTTATATTTCCTTTAATGTTTCTTCTTATTCTTCATACTCAGCATACTTGATAAAAAAAATTCGCTTTTCACTTACAACCATTGCAATCCAGATTCGTGTTATGTTTCAATTACTCTACTCTTATACTAAAGTAATATTTATTATATTGCAAGTATTATATATCTCTTTATACATTGTAATTACGATGAAAGTACGTATTGTAACTACTTGGATAATCGCTGAGACAATTTTTTAATAAAATAATAAAATAATTGCACACCATTGTCATGATTTTTTTTGCACAAACTTGTAGAAATTTTATGTTTTTATTACAATTGTGAAAATTTGTGATAATAATCGACGAGTGCATGCATATGTGTAATTAGCTGTGTTGAGTACTGACAGTGATACAGATTTATTATTTTAATGGAGAAAGTTATGGATTAATTATATCGGCTATTTGTAATTTCAAACTTAACTGACGTGGGTTTAATCTATGCTAATATGAATATCATTCATTAATTCATTTTTTCATTTATTTACATGTCACAACTTGTAAGATAATTTACTTATCTTTGTTAATGGATGGGCTTTTGATAAACTTGATGGGGATAATTTAAATTATTCATGTGATTGTTATTGTTGAGGATAAGAAAATCACTTTTTAATTAAGACCCAGGTTTTGTTCGTATTAATTGAGGCTGTCATTTTAGTTTTTTGAGAAAGTTTTGGTTATGATTGTTTACATTCATAGAAAAAGTTTTGTTTTTGACGGAATTTTTAATAAATCACAGGTTTTGTTTCTTTTTAAGATGTAATTTTTAGTGAAATTTAAAGTTAACTGTCCTGAATTTGTTAAGTTTAAATTGACTAAATTATATTAATTGAGTGTTCAGTTTTTATAATAATAATTTTTTTTAGTAATCTTGTCTTGTGAATTGTGTTTTAGTTGAGTAGTCGAGAAAAAATTTTTTGATATTGCATTATCAAGCTAGACATAAGGATAAATAAAAAACTTTCAATTATTCATTTTTTTCTTAAAATGCGTACGTTAATTAACAAGTTTAATTGAACAAAAATTAGCTTATTAGATGATTAAAATTATACAAAAGCAATATTGGATGTACTATTTAGGAGAGTCTCAAATCTCTTATAAGGAGACGATTCAGCGATCATGCGCCATCTGTCGGGGATTTTTAATCCTACATCTTGAGCAAAAAATCATATATGGGCATATGTTACCATACATGGTCCTATAAGGTCATATCAAACCATATGGAGAGAATAAACTATTAAAAACTATCATTTAGTTGATGAAGAGTATTATTAATTAAACTCGATAGGAATTAATATTACTACGGTTGTTAAATGAACAATTTGAATTTAAGTACTACCAATTGTATAATGAAATTTGTAATTCTTAATATTAATAAGAGCTGATAGATTTTATTTTCTTAAATATTCATTAACATCATCAGTATTTTAAGCATTATTATCTAATATTAATATGGTTTGTCGGAATTCACTAATTAGTTCAAAAATTGACGAATAAAATTATGTTTCAAAAATAATAATTCTCAATAGTAACTACTTCAATTAAAATGAAAAATTTTACGATACTCTATTATAGAAGCTTCTTTTAAATGACAATTAATTTAGAAAATTATAATACTAATCATTTCAAAACAGGAAAATTTTATTACTATCTTAGATGGTTAACACAATAAAATTTCATATTGTAGATGGCAATAATTTAATTCTCTCTATGCATATATATGGGCATGTCAGAATATATCATGCCAAATTAAAGAATCATCAATGGCTACAAAAAATATGGTAAAAAATCAAGTTTTTTAACAAAAAGTTTTTTTTTCTCGATATTCAACCGTGTTATCTTTCAATAATTCAATGCCTCATTATGAAACAATTTTTCAGTTATCTGTCAAGATGTAAGACAGAAAAAGAAATGTAATATCTCAGTAAAAAGGTTTTTAATTCAAGAAAGTTATGAAGTTTAATTCTGACAGAATTATCTCAGTATTGGTTCATACTCGATAGATACATATGTTATAATAATGAAACTCATCAATATTGTAAAGTTACTTAAATCGAAGACAAGCTTTAACTTTTGACATTAATTATTGATACTTTTTCAATCATCTTAATGGAATATCGGTTAATATTTGAATATACTTGTTATAGAATAAGTTTACGTTGAGATTTAGTAAGATTTCAGAATTATAAATCGTATCACTTGAAAATTGTAAATTATAATTTTTATTTATAAATTTCTAATGACCCAATTTTCCCACGTCCATTTGATCTCTGGTTATTAAAAATAAATTAATAAAGTTCATTATACCCTTCTCCCGTTTTCTATGACCGTAAAATAATAAACTCACTTTTTAAGTAGCTTAAAAAATATTATTAATGAAAGTCGTGCTACGAATGGGTTCATACGAACGGCAAATACTATCTAATTTCACTCGTCTAAGATTTGTTAAAAATTGCAGTTAACCTACAGAAAAAAACTTTCTACTAGATAAAGTGTATAAACACTTATATTTACTTGTATCGCTGAAATTAAAAATTTTTTCTCCATTAATTACAAAATTTATTTTATTAGTATTGTAATTACTACTACTAGATAAGTCATTAATAAATTAAAAATTATTCCAATTATCTTTACATTATAAATCACGAGTAATTTTACCACATTAAAATAGAATACTTATTTTAGAATAAGAAAACTGTTATTGGTGTTTTTCGAAAATTTTGCTCCGCTTCAACTACACGCACCTAAAGTTATAACGCATTTATAATCACACCAATTATGCTATCTATATATGAGCTGTCAGAGGAGAGTGAATGTGCGTATGAACTTCAGAAGTGAGTGTGTCATAATTTTAGACGAGAGTTGTCAATTTTCTACGTATTTAGCAAAAAAAAAATTGTTCTGATACGTCCACATTTGTCCTGATGTAACCATACATTGCCAAATATAAAAATTGACCATACCAGGCCATATTTAGGCAGGGTAGGCCATATGGTGATATATCTGACTCGATTTAGCATAATATGTCCTGATGTGCCTTTATACGCTCATATAAAATTTTTCTACTATGTGTAGTGTATAAAACCTCCGACAGGTGGCGCATGGTCGCTAAATCGTCTCCTTACTAGAGAGTTAAGTTTGAGGTATTAAGTTTCGGGATAACCAGTTCTTTTGATTTGTTTTAAAAAGATTCTTTATTTTTCAAATTTAACAGTTTACATATAAATTAATATAAGTAATAAATATGCCTATGAAAACTTAAAGTTTAATTTTTCAACATTTCATTTTGTTTCGAGAAATTTAGTACTTGTAGCCGAGTGGTTAACATGCTTGACCGACCTATGAGTACTAGGTATGGGTTCAAGTTCAACCATGGTCGAATAATTTTCGCTATGCGCCGGGTTTATTTTTGATTGTCTTCGATTGTGAGGACTCGGCTCATTACCGGACAAATATTGGTTGTACATGATATACTCATAAAGGCCAGCTCGACTACACAAGCAAGGAAAAAAAAAGTTTCAAAATAAAAGTTATTTCTTTTACTCTCTTACAGAGCTTATCTGTCATTAGCTTTTAGGTTAATAAATTAATAAACTAATTTTTGATGAATTCAACATGTTTATTTAAGTACACATTTCGCGGAAAAATAAAAAATTACAATAAATTTTTATTTTCATATATAGTTTGATATCAGAAAATTTTTTTATGGGATATTTGGTAATTAGCTCTGAATCTAATAAAAATTCATGACAAAGTATAGAAAAAGTAAGACAGAATATTTTACTTTTATAGAAATAAAAAAAAAATTCCTGTGAGTATTAGTTACATACTAACGCAACGATTGTATATCAACCACAAAACAGGATCAAACTATTAAATCTGATCATAAAATTATCGATGCACGCGCGTAGGCGTTCCCATTAAATTTTGAGTAAATTATTATGCAATAAAAATAATTTATCTTAAAATCTTTAAATTTTCTTCCATACATCATAATCATAAATTACGGAAAAACAATATAATATAAATGATATTACATGTCCGCGAATACATTTATACATATTATTATTATTATTATAAGAAAACGTTACAAATGAAGTTGACATGAACGATTATGAACTTATAATTATAATAAATAATTATTGTTATTCGATTTAATAAAATGAGAAAGTTAAATTATTTTTATTGCTGTAAATATTTAGTTATAAATTTGAAAAAATAAGTAGCGATTTGAATTTAGTTATATATCGTGTGAAACGTTGAGTAATTATAAGTTTATAAATAATGATTACTTATTTAAGTAGAATTACGATAAATATTTAATAGAAATCAGACGGTTATGTAAAAAATGGTTTTTAGATCGTGAGACAGTTGAGAAAGGTAAAAATTAAAGAAGGTCAAGTAGAGATGGGCGAGCAGCGCTTTAGCATCAGAGAGAGTCCTACTTTTAATTCTCATCAGAGCAATATTACTGGACCTTTCTAATCGCGTGGCCTGTTTTTTGTTTCAATCTGTCTGAGTAGACTAACTATCCTCATTTCACTATCCAATCGCTGTATCTCAATTGTTTACAATCACTTTTTAAATAAAAATTGTAAATCATTATTCTTTTATTAACTCTCTCGTTAATTAAATAGGATAATATTTTGAATAATGTTTTGACGTGAGGTAGAATAGTTTTATGAATACGAAAAAATTATTCTTTTTATAAAAATCGAATTTTATAAAAGAAAATAATCTTGAAACAATAAAATTGATCAAAGAAAATTGACTTTTGTTTCAATAATTTCTTCTCTTAGTTTTTAAAATCTTGGATTAAAACTTCTGTTTCCTTAGTCGATAACTATTATATTTTTGCTTCAACTATTTTTTAAAAGTATCAGAATTTTTTTTTATACTTTAAATAAGTCAGTATTATTTTGTACCAAGCGTTATCTCTATCTTAATAAAAAAAAAATGATTTTTTTACAAAAAAAATCAGTTTTTATTAAAAAAAAAAAAATAAAATACAATGCTTCGTATGAAATTGAAGTTTTTGGAACATTTTTTGCTTTTTTTATTTATGTGTTATAATTTGGTGTTTTAAAATAAATAAATATTTATTTTATATAAATAATTTTTTGAATTAAGAAAATAAAATATTTTGAAACAAGAATTAAATTTTTGAGAAAATATTTTTTTCTTAAAATTCTTCTATACAAGAGTTGAATATTATACAATAATATAATTCAAATTTCCTTTGAGTAATTTTATTGAGTGCAATGACCTTCCTATCGAAATCCATTGTAAACATTCATCTCAAATTCAAATGCTTTCTTCTATTGTACAAGACAGTCGATTCATTAATTATATTATCTCTTTCATAACTAAAATTATCATTATGATTTTAACTTTGTTGCTTACAACTTAAGTTTTGAACAAGAAAAATTTTGGGAAGCCTAATAGTCTCGATTTAAGTGCCAAAATTTTTAAACTAAGAAATTTTTTTTTGTTCAAGAAATTTTTATTAGATTCAAGAATTTTTCGTCTTGATAGAAGACAATGAAACTCTTGAAAATAAACTTGTTGGCTTAAGAATTGTTCTCTTAAATCAAGTTATTTGTCAGTGTACTAAAAATTTCCAAATAAATATAAAACAAATCAGTTATAACTCTTTTACTAATAACGAAACCTAAAAATCTCTAAATAAAAAAAAAACCGCGCAAAAAAATGAAATAAATCAGTAATGTATTTATCCTGAGCTATTATTCTCGGAGCAGTTAATACTTCCGTTGTTGCATTAGTTAAATTGGATAATAAACAATGGAAAATAAAGTGTAAAACAAGGGGGAAAGTGGATAGTAGATATTTAAGCAAATGTTGTGTAGTTGTTGTTATTAAATGCATTGTCAGTTATTCGCAACGGTCGAGGTCGCTTTCACCTTGCGTGCACTGATAAGTACTAGAATTACAATGCTAAAAGAATAAGGACACAGTTAAGTATAAGTATAAGACATGTCTTGTTAAACTTATATTACCATGATGCAGTTTCCACTAAAACTAAACTACAATCTGTGGCGATGCCGAGAAAGCCACCGTGAGAATTATCTAATATATTCCTTATATATACATATGTGCATTTGTATTAATAGTAATACTCGTTTTTTCATTAGTGCTAGCTCACCTCAACTTTTATTCAACCCGTGACGGCTAATAAGAAGAGAAAATAAAAAAATTTCATAATTACACCTACCATTATCATTATCATTAACATAATCATCATCATTATTGTCATCAAATTAGATGTGTGCATATAATAGTGTAATTAATAAATTTATTAAAATAATTATTATGTATTTATAACAAATTAGTGGGAAGAGTGACGGGAAACGGAAGAAATTACAATGTTGACTGTTGACTGGAGAAAGTACATAACTAGTTTTATCATTACTTGTACAACACACAACACACAGCACTATTACATTATTACACTTATTCTTATTACATCCATATACATGTGTTTTTATTTATGTATTTATATATAATATATAATTGTGGTAGGGAGCGTTCACCAGCGGCTTAAACTATTAGCCTTACCTTTCCTTACCTTACCTCTCTCTTGATCACGACCTCGAATTTAAGTTGAGGTTCAATGTCCTCTCGTATTTGAAGAGAAAAATTGTGTTAACCCAAAAAACGTGATCAATCTATTTTGTGGATTCTTAGATGCTTGTGTTAGCTGGTGTGTGTGTGTGTGTGTGTGTGTGTTTAGCGTGTGTTGTAGCGTTATTTCATAACTCACTTTTAACTCGGATTATTGTATTGTATTTGACGGTAATAGGTGGAGTAATTTTATGTCGAGTTAGCGTTACTCGCATTTCAATGCCATCAGAGCTATTCCTTATTCGTTGATCATTATTTTAATTAATTGTAATTGTAATTAGTGGAATTTCTCAATGATTCATCTGAAAATTAACGGTTACTTCTAATTATTTTAGACGTTAAGTATTACATCATTGAAGCGATAAGTTATCTGATGGATTGATAAAATTGGAGTTTTCATATTTTATTGAAGTTGTTTAGTGGCTAATTTGAAGTCTAATTTTTAAGTTTGTCGCTAGTAATCAAGGTAGAGAAATTAAATTTTTTTTGCAGATCAAAAAGTATATTTGGGAAAAAATGAAAAGAAAGCCTCTACTAGTGATGATAAATTAATATTGTTCATAAGAAATTTGAATCAAAATATTAATAACTACTTTTAGTATTGAAGACTCGTGAATGAATTTTCTGATGTGGTCTGATATTTTCATATACGGTCCGATAAATTCTTATATCATTTTAAAGTCCTGATATGACTTGATATGCCCATAGGTATGGGCTGGTATGGTCATATATGATCGTTGATTATTTTTTCGACCAAAGGTAGTGCTGAAAATCTCCGACAGAAGGCTTATAATCTCTGATACATCTCACAAAAGAGTTAAGTTTAAGATTTTAAGTTCTGAAATAAAAATTAAGTTGGAAAATATAGCTATTTAAATAAATTTTTACTTTATAGAATTTCCTTAATTTTTTCATACCTTCATTATAATTTTAAATTTTAGGCGATTATTTTGTATAAGAGAATGAATTTTCATTTTTTTTTCAATCTTTTCACTTTCAAGAAAAAATGTATTTGTAATTAATCCATCTTATATACAACGGAATATATACAAATAGATATTAATATATATGATAAAGATAGCCTAAAAAATTCAAAATAACCCAAACAGTTATCAATAAAGTTTTTTTATAATCCCAAGTCACTCAACTTGATACAGTATTATGACACAAACCATCAGATGTAATTCAAACTGAAATTGTTTGAAATCCTAATAAAAGATCAATGTCTGGCATAATTTATAAATATCCCCGTCTCCATTCGGAGTTGTAAACCATAATAAGCTTGCCATTTTATATACAATCCTGCAGAAAGCAAATTGACCGTCTAAAATTCGAACCCGGAACAAAAAAAAAAAACAAAAAGGTTGACCTGAAAAAGCTCGCCGATTGCTCATCGGACTAAAAAGTCAGCTCACCTCTCCTCACTCAACCACGGGTCTCTGCATTGTCCTTAGTGACATAATTTAGAGAACAATAAAAAAAGCAAGTGTGCCGGCGAGTTTGTGGGTCAGACGTCGCGATGTCGCCCACCGCGTAGCGGTAAAACCAATTTGTGGGTGTCTAATATGTATTCTATAATGGTAAAATATAAAAATAAAACAACGTATAACGTAACTATAACTATCAGATTGAGTTAGCATATAATTTGAATATTATTTTTATCCCTTTGATCGCCATATAATACGCGGACAATTTTCCGCTACAATTCATCGAAAGCAATCAAAATATATAATTAAAATGTCTGACATAAAAGTTTTAGATTTTTATTATGACTGTTATTATTCAATTCATTTATTTGAATGTGAATTAATAAGTTAACATGTGATATATTTAATAATTAACTACACTCATCTGCAATGTGTAATGGGAATGACTAAGGATAAGAATATGTGACGTAGGTAAAATTTCTCTGCTCCCAAGACATCGCGCGACTTGATATAACACCAAACACAAAAGACTATAAAACGTCATATAGATAGTAGGTCAGAGACATTTTCAATTGTGTATGACGCATGTATGCATTCATTGTTATAAAAGTATGTACGGTGGATAGCGGTAAAGAGATCGCAGTAGGTGGGTGTCATAAGGATACTTTTCGTTGCAATAAAGCATTGTTGGAGATTTAATTTGACTGAGAGGATTTTATTTTATTTTTGGCACTGTCATTGTTGATGAGTTTTTATTAAAGATATAAATTAATTATTGAAAAATTTTTTAATTGTCAATTGGTAGTTCGGATGCATGGATGAGAAAGAATGATAAAGACTTGTAAGCTTTTGATTTTTGAAAAATAAAAAGTAATTAATGAGAAGTTAAAAAAAAATTTTGAATTTTTTCCAAAAATTATATTACGAGTTACATTAAGGCATAGAAAAAAATGTAAGAAATTTTTTTTTTGCTTGAAAATATTAGTAGCTAATTTTTAGTAGATTTCATAGAAATTGACAGCAATTGACAATTCAAAAATTTTTTAAATCGCAAAAATTTTCACTTTATTATTTTTCCGTGCAAAAACAATCGAACGTGATATCCTATCAAGTTTCGGTAAATTTCTTCTGAAAGCTCATTAATTGAGCTGTAATTTGCATACTTATTTTTTTTTCTAAATTAAATAGTTTAGAATAACAATTTGAACTTCTCAAAATTATAAAAAATTGATACTTTTATAGTTTCTTTGCGAAATAACTATTGAATGCAATATTTTCTAAAATTTTTGTAAATTACATCTGAAAACTTAATGAATGAGCTTCAATTTGCATATTTACACTGTAAAAAATTTGCGGAGTGAACGCGGAGTGAATGAGGGGTGAATGATTTTTAATTGATTCACTCCCAGCGGGAGTGATATTTACTCCGAGAAGGAGTTAATTTTTATTAATAATAAAATTCACTTCGCATTCACTCCCAAAATAAATGAATTTAGAAATAAATAAATTTTTGTGAAGAAAATATTTTTATAAACCTTTTTTATATTTAATTATTAAAAATTTAATTTATTATTTTTCATAATATTTCATTTTAATCATTATTATAATGTTTTTATTTTTTTATTTTATAAATTAATTGTAATTAAAAATTTTCAAAAAAAATATATATATATATATATACATACTAGCGGACCCGACGGACGTTCTCATGTACACACGTCTTAAATTAAGAAATTTTAGGAATGAGCTTGTATAGTTAAAAACATCATTAG